>JAOXOE010028665.1:0-15755 GCA_028565055.1 Phoeniculus purpureus
TGCCGTTGGCCTTCTTGGCCACCATGGCCCATTGCTGGCTCCTGGCCATCCTGCTGGCCACCAGTTCCCCCAGGTCCCTTTCTCCTCTGCTGCTCTCCAACAAGTCAGTCCCCACCCTACAGTGGTATGTCATGTGGCTGCTGATAATTAAAGCAGCCTGTAGGGTTTGCTCTGCTTTTATGCCTTTGCTTCTACACTCCCTCCCTGTGTTCCCTAAACTCTTGTTCCAGGAGCCAGAGCCACGCTTTGCACTGTGGGGTCACGTAAAGTCCAAAGGCTTTACGGGAAAGGGCCTGTGGATTCTGCTCCTGGCCACAGAGAAGTTGATAGAAACAGTGATGCCCAGCGTCTTGGGACAGGCAGAGGCATCATTACCTGTCAAGTGGCAGCAAATTGGAGCCTCAACATCAGTATCACCCTGAAGTTTCCAGACCTTTTAGAACTTAACTGTCAACATGAGGAAGAACTTCTCTATTGTGAGGGTGACAGAGCCCTGGCACAGGGTGCCCAGAGAGGCTGGAGAGTCTCTGGAGCCTTTCCAGAGATGTCTGGATGCCTTTCTGAGTGCTCTGCCCTAGTTTTCATCATAGTCTGGCAGGGGGGTTGGAGATCGCTTCCGACCCCTGGCAGTCTGTGTTCTGTAGAAGATACAAGATACAGATATGAGATATAATATATGACGTGTAAGATCCAAGGCACAATTAACACTAATGCAAGTAATGTGTTAGGTATTTTTGCCCTGTTTGCTGCATATTTGTAATTCAGAGTAACAGCAGCGCGGCTCACAAATTCATGAACTTGAGCATTCGAATGTAGGAACATGTATTGAGAAAAGTTTCTTTAGAAATAGTGTCTTTATTAGGGTACTGATCGAATATTTATTTGAGAACTAAACATTGTATCTATTAATGCATTTGTTAATTATAATGAGTGAATTAGAATGTATTAATACTGCAACTATACAGTCATAATGTAAATACATTTACGTTAATAACTTTATTAACATAGATCTCAGAGCACAGGATGGAGACTGTACAGTGCTCATTTAACAGGGTTATAAATGATTAATGGGGGAAAAGGAGCCTGGATAGGCAAAATAGAAGGGAAAAGACTTTTATGATTTGGTGTCTGTTAAAGTGAAGGAGTAGGATTCTGTTGCCTTCTGTTACACAATCCCAGAACATGAGGGATTGGAAGGGACCCCGAGAGATCATCCAGTCCAACCCCCTCGCCACAGCAGGATCCCCTAGATCCAGTTGCACAGGAACGTGGCCAGGCGGGTTTGAAATGTCTCCAGAGAAGAAGACTCCACAAGGCAAATGGGTTTGTGAGCAGCCAGACACACGGTTGGACACTGGTAGGAAGCCTAACTAGTCAGAGTGGTTTTTACCACACAAGAAATGCTCCGCAGAATGCCTCTGGGTAATGACAGACGTGTATTTGGCTCCAGAGCAGTGAGATAGGCACAAGAGCTGTGTTCACTCCCAGCACTACTGCTCAGATCTCCATATGGATCCCGTGCCACCTGGTGGACGAGCTTCGCAGTGTTAGCATTTCCCTTAGCGACCTCTGGGAACCCATCCATGGGCTAACTTGCCCTGGGATAAACTTCCCTGCTGGGATGAGATACGTGACTCTTGGGTGCTCTGATGGCCATAGAGTAAAAGATCCCCCATGGCAGAGAGCTCTTTGAGCTGCAGTGTCACAGTGCTCACACAGACTTAGATGAAGCACCGAGTTTTGAATGTAAATTATATGGCTGCCTCTGCCTTCTTACCAAGAGCCAAGGCTTATCCTGACAACTCCGGAACAACTCGCACTGCTACAGTGTGTGGAATCAGGGACAAGTAACTGTAGGACTAGACTGAAGATCCACAAGTTTCATTAGCAGTGCGGGGCAGAGCCATGAATATGATGGAGGGAGAGGAGCATCTCCCTGCTGAAGAAAGGCTGAGGGAGCTGGGGCTCTTGAGCTGGGAAAAAAGGAGACTGAGGAGTGACCCTGTGGATGTTGATCAATATGTGAAAGGTCGGTGTCAGGAGGCTGGAGCCAGGCTCTGCTCAGGGGCACCCAGTGACAGGACAAGGGGCAGTGGGTGTGAGCTGGAACAGAGGAGGTTTCACATCAATGTGAGAAGGACCTTCTTCCCGGTGACAGTGACAGAGCCCTGGCAGGGGCTGCCCAGGGGAGCTGTGGAGTCTCCTTCTCTGGAGACGTTTCAAACCTGGCCATGTTCCTGTGCGACTGGATCTAAAGGATCCTGCTGTGGCAGGGGGATTGGACTGGATGATCTTTTAAGGTCCCTTCCAATCCCTAATGTTGTGTGATTCTGTGACTCAATTTACTCAAGGTTCTTCTTGTAGTTAAAGGAGGGTAAGTAGGCACTTTAGTGCTGCTTGGCTCTTCTGCTCCTGTGCAGCTTGCAGCTCAGGGCAACATGAATCTTACCCCAGGTGACACTGACAGTCCTGAGCAGCTCACTGCTGACTGTAAAGGGAGACTAAAGTGACAAGTGCAAAGGCTGATGTCTGTACTCGGATAACTCCTTCCTTGATCTATGAGAGGGAAACACTACCCTTATTTTTTCCTTCTAACCATTTACTTCAAGTCCCATCAACTGCTGGCTGTGCAGCAGTGCAGATGTTACAGCAGTCAGGTTATGAAATAAAACCAAGGTCAGCTGAGTTGAACAGCAAATTGATTAACAAAATGGAGGGTTTTTTTCTAGGAATGAAAGTCTTTTCAATCTGAGTTCTCAAAATATCCTGTAAGTGCTTATGTAAATGCTGTAGGTACTTCTGAAGCCACCTGCATCATCACACCTGCCAGTTTTGCTTTGTAAGAACTTGACTGAGATATTCCTGGAGCTGATGGCATCCCCTGTGCCCGTACGTGCCCATCCTCTAAACAGACAGCCCACAAGCTGGTAAAGAAGCAGCCAGGTAGATGCAGAGCATCTAGCAAAAGGTTTGGCTGTATTTACAGCTCTCCACACTGGTCCTGACATGTTCTCTTACTCTCATGTGTAGAGAGGTCTTCACCAGAGGTAGAAGTGGCAGGCAACTAAATCACTAGCTGTTTAAGATAGATGAGGAGAGAATAGTCTTTCGGTTTTTCATTTGCATCTCAACTTCTCCCACATTGGCAGGCATGTCTGTGGGTAGAACAATGAGATTTTACTTTATCGTGAAGTTGGAAAAGCAGTGGGACTCGGTGCCTTTATCACAGCAGCACTTATAATTAGATCACATTCCTTTGCATTCTTAAAAAGATTGCGTTCTTTCTGCTTCTCAACATCAACCAGAGAGATCCAAGGTCATTTTAAAGTGGAAACAAAATCTCTGTCACCCTCACCAGGAAGAAGGTCCTCAGATTGATGTGGAACCTCCTCTGTTCCAGCTCACACCCACTGCCCCTTGTCCTGTCATTAGATGTTCCTGAGCAGAGCCTGGCTCCATCCTCCTGACACCCACCCTTTCCATATTTATTAACATGAATGGGGTCACCCCTCAGTCTACCTGTCTCTACCTAACTGCTGCTACTTCTGATCCACCCCAGGATGCCGTTGGCCTTCTTGGCCACCATGGCCCATTGCTGGCTCCTGGCCATCCTGCTGGCCACCAGTTCCCCCAGGTCCTTTTCTCCTCTGCTGCTCTCCAACAGGTCAGTCCCTACCTTATACTGGTCCCTGGGGCTGTTCTTGCCCAGATGCCAGACTCTGTACTGCCCTGGTTCTAGTTCATTCAAGGTCTTCCTGCCCAGCTCTCCAGCCTGTCCAGATCCCACTGAATAGCAGCCCAGCCTTCTGGGGTGTCGGCCACTCCCCCTAGGTCTGGGTTAGAAATCAGCAGCCTAGCAGAAGGGGGAGGGAAAACCCAGAAACACAATTGATGCTGAGGAAGTTGTGTGAGAGGCAGGTGCACGACAGGCGCAACACTGTCTCTTCGCCTTTCACGTGTAACCGTATGCAGAACCTGCAGTCGTGATTGACACCCTGCTCTGTACCGGGTGCACTGTAGACACTTCATAAAAAGCGATCCTGCAGTCGTCATGGAGAGTGACTGGAGCTCCATGTTTAACTCCAAGAGCCTCCCCAGAACCGAGAGAATTTACAGCACGGTTCAAGCGGACTCTGGATACTCCTCATGTTATGAGACAGAGTAAGCGGTAGTCTTGTAAAGTACGTTTGTGGTCTTGTATCCGTGTGCTGTCTGTAGTCGGAGATGATCACTGCTGTTTATCAGTGCGGTAATTGAACGTTGTGGACAGCGTAAGAGCAAGGCGAATGCATATTTACTTCAAATGCTTAAATGCTTCAGTACCTTCAGCACATTACTCTGCTAACCTCTTCCAATGTGTTTAATATGTATTGAGTCGGTAATGGGACGAGGTCCTCGGTAGCAACAACTCTTTAATGTAAAGCAGTGGTGTAGCGCTATGGTTGTGAATTATTCCAAAACCTTTCCCAAAGAGCTTTCCAAGATGAGGGTTGTTATGTGCTTGTCTGCCAAAAGCCTTCAAGTCACATGGAGCCTCCTCATCTGGGCATAAATGACAGTACAAGGAGGTCTGACAGTCACTTCTCTAGCGTTTACCCTGCAGGCTGTGCATTGCAGAACCACAGAATCATCATCAAAGTTGGAACAGACCTTCCAGATCATCAAATGCAACCATCTGCCCTACAACCTTGGACCTACCATTTCCTCTTGTCCTACCTCCCTGGGCAGCCTGTTCCAGTGCCCAACCAGTCTCTCAGGATAGAACTTCTTCTGAAGATCCAATCTGAACCTTCCCTGACACAACTTGAGACCATTTTCTCCCATCCTATCATTAGTAATTGGGGAGAAGAGACCAACACCAGCCTCCCTACAGCCTCCTTTCAGGTATCTGTGAAGGGCATTAAGGTCTCCCCTCAGCCTCGTCTTCTTCAGGCTAAACAGTTCCAACTCCCTCAGCCTCTCCTCACAAGACCTGTTCTCCAATCCCTTAACCAGCTTTGTTGCCCTTCTCTGTCCTCACTCCAACACCTCAGTGTCTTTCTAATGCTGTGGTGCCCCAAACTGGACCCAGTAGTCAAGGTGTGGTCTCACCAGTGCTGAGTACAAGGGGGTGATCACTTTCCTACTCCTGCTGGCCAGGCCATCGACCTTCCTGGCCAGTTGGGCACAGCTTTTAATTCTGAAGATTCAGTTTCTTTTGCAGCTTGTCTCACGTGGCCCCAGTTGACCGCTGGGTCCCGTGTGGGTTGGCTGTTCGGTGTCTGAAATTCTGAACACTCCTTCCTAGCTTCCTGACATCGTGTTTTTCTTCTTGACGTTTGTGCTCTTCAAATGTGGCTCTGCCCAGGATGAATTCCAGTTAGCAGGCAATGCTCGACAGTCCCACTAAATTCAGAGTGATCTATTTGTTCATCAATATGAGGGTATAATTTCCATTAAGCTCAATAAAATGTGGGCACAGCTGCAGGAACCAGAGTCTTTTACCACTGCAGCATCTTACTAATTGCCAGGGTGGTTTCACCAGTAGACTGAGGTATCTGCCTCCCCAGCTTTTAAGGGTCTAGGAGTGTTAACTTGAAAAATAAGAAAGGATTAATTTTTTCATGGTAGGTAGTAGCCTCGATGGAAGTTCCTCCTTCTGCGCATCTTGTCTGCTGTGTCCATCCCAGTCTGTTGGGATGTTTTCCTAACCTAGAGCGTGTGGAATACAGGACACCATTGACTCAAGTTGACTCACTGGTTGCAGGATTACAGAATCACAGAGCTTTAGGGATTGAAAGGGACCTGGAAAGATCATCCAGTCCAATCCCCCTGCCACAGCAGGATCCCCTACATCGAGTCTCACAGGAACATGGCCAGGCGGGTTTGAAATGTCTCCAGAGAAGGAGACTCCACAACCCTCCTGGGCAGCCCCTGCCAGGGCTCTGGCACCCTCATAGGGCTGCTAACGCTTGCAGTTGTCCTGCTCACACTTGCGGTTGTCCTGCTTGTACTGCAGCAGCAGTCTCACTGCTCACTTAGAAATGTCCCCGCATTTACACCCTAGAAAGGAAAGGTCAGGAGGAAAAGTAGAAGATAGAAGTAGCTGATAACTTCACATTGTGACCTAACGTCAATTGACCATGTTTTCATCTCAAAGGTTAATATATTCCACTTGGATTTGCACGATCACGTCAGGCAGTATTTCAAAACAACTTCCAGGAAAGAAAGGGAGGCTGTATGTGAGCAGTTATGATGCTCAGCTTATTTTACAGGACTAAAAACTGCCTTCAGATGTAATGATTCTTGTGCGACAGAATCAAAGTTAATGATTTTGCAGGCCCCAGCTGTGATTATATTAGAAGTTATTGCATTACCTTTGCACAAGGCATCGCTGCTGCTACATGGCGTAAAGACTTGATGCAGTTTTTAGGGACAGATCCTATTTGAAAGTGAGGAAAAATGCAATAATCCGTGATGTTTCTTCTGTCTCAAACCGCAGGGAGAATTTCTGCTCTCACTGTTGTTGAATCTTTGAGAATTATTGAGGCTGGAAAAGAGCTCTAGGATCATCCAGCCCAGCCCATGACCGACATCACCACAACCTAGACCATAGAATCATAGAACGTTCTAGGCTGGAAGGAAACTCTAGAAATCATCTAGTCCAACTTCCCTACAGACGGACAACTCTACCTAGGTCAGGCCACTCAGAGCCTCATCAAGCCTGACCTGAAATGAGTCCAGGGATGTGGCCCCCCCCCACCTCCCCGGGCAGCCCATTCCAGCCATCAACCTTCCTCACAGTGAAAAATGTTCTTCTAGCATCCAGCTTAAATCAATCTTTACACTGCTTCTTGCCCTATCTGTACAAACCCTCTTGAAAAGACCTTCCCCTGCTTTCATGTCGGCCCCCCTCAGGTACTGGAAGGTCAAAAGAAGGTCCCCTTGGAGCCTTCTTTTCTCCAGGCTGAACAGCCCCAGCTCTCTCAGCCTGTCCTCATACGAGAGATGCTCCATCCCCTGATCATTTCCATGTCCCTCCTCTGGCCACGCTCCAGTCTGTCTGCATCTTTCTTGCACTGGGGGCTCCAGAACTAGGCACAACACTCCAGGTGAGGTCTCACCAGGACACAGTAGAGGGACATAGTAAGTGTCGTGGCAGTAAATGTCACAGACAGAAACACTCGGCAATCAGGCTGCTGAATTCCTGTTCCTGTATAATGATGTTTAAATACTTCAGAGCTGTTTTTTCAACGTATGAGCCAGGTTTTGATTAACAAGTGAGATGGCTCAAACAAATGTAAGCAAATGGAAGATAACCTGTGAACAGGGTAGTAGGAGGAACCCTGCACCTCGCAACACTCTGGATGGGGAGGGAATCTGCAGAGCCTGAGACCAGAGGCTTTCCTCCCTCAAGGTCTGGCTGAAGAAAAACACAGGCCCCTAGCAAGTATAAAAGGAAGAGATGTGAACTGTGCAGGTGACCGTCAGCCCTCGGCAGCCAGGATGAGAGACTGAAAAATCTGTGAAGCCAAGGAAGCAAAGAGGGACTGATCACCTATCACCGCCCCCACACTCCCTGACATCATCTTTCTTAGCTGAAACCAGCTAAGAAGACAACCACAGAAACTGAGGGGTTTCTCCAGAGATTGCAGAGCCAAGGAGCGAGGTCAGGTGGATGGGGAGCCAGAGGCTGCAGTCCTGAATGGTGATCTGACCCCTTAACTCTCTTCTCTCCTCTTCCTCTTCTTCTTTCCTCTGCTCTCTGAGTTCACCATCCAGTAACTTTAGTGATTTCTGTGCCTTCTGAGGCTGGAATCTGGTTTTTTCAGTAAATTTTGACTTTCATGGGGGCCTGTGGTGTAAATCTTAAGTTGGCCCCAGGTGAATCTGTGAACCTGAGTCACACTGACGGTGTCCCTCCTGATGAACAATTGCAGTGTGCTCTTGAAAGTGTCTGTGGCCATACACTACAGAAGCGTGGAGTTGGAGTAACTCAAGTCCAGCCAGATGATTGTGGCTCTGCACTGGGCTCTCTCCAGCAGCTCTGTGTCCTTCTGGAACTGAGGGGCCCGCAACTGGACACAACATTCCAGATGTGGTCTAAGCAGAGCAGTGTCGAGGGGGAGGAGAACCTCTCTCCATCTGCTAATCACCCCACTTCTGATCCACCCCAGGATGCCATTGGCCACTTGGCCACCAGGGCACATTGCTGGCTTCTGGCCATCCTGCTGGACTGCCCACCAGCACTCCCAGGTCCCTTTCTCCTCTGCTGCTCTCCAACAGGTCAGTCCCCAGCCTCTGCTGGTCCCTGGGGTTGTTCTTGCCCAGACGCCACACTCTACACTGCCCTTGTTATAGATAAGGCAAGGGAGGAAAGGGTTCATGGAGGAAAAATTCTGGCAGGTGGACAAAACAACAGAAACAGTTTTTCCTCAGACTGGCACTGGAGCTTTGTCCAGTGCCATGCTCCAGCCTCCAGGCCACAGCTCTCCTGGAACATCACCTGTTGAGTAAGAATGGGTTTTCAAAGGGACCTAAAAGATAGGCATTGTGCTCTCTCTGAGAGGCAGTGGGATTGAGGATTCTCTAATATCCCAAGGCCTTTTTCAAAACCTCATTGCACATAAAGTCTTAACCACTTCATCACACTCACTTAAAGAACAGCAGATCCTTGTTAACACATGTGTGCTAGTCACTGAAAATAATTTATCCCTGCTTTGGGGATCCTCCGAAGGAATTACACCTCCTCATTACCCAGCCTGCTCTGTGCAACACCTGAGAAGTAATTGTTGTCATTTTTCTTTGCCTCATTCGTTGTAGAATAAATAACTCATGAATAATTCCCCACCCTGATTATTCGATGGTTTCTGGTAGGCAATAACTTGTGGTTCACACTGTTGAAAGCGATGGCAGGAGGGATGGAGAGGGATGGAGAAGAGTAGCCAGACTCCTGAAGTCTCTAAACCGTAAGGCCAGATTGATTCAGTTGTCTCTTGTAGATGAAAACCGTGACGGTAGGGTAGGGCAGCCGGATTCCTGGCTCATTTGGGGAGCGAGAATTAATTACTGAGCAAACACATCTGCACCGGCGGCTCCAGCAGCCCCGGCTCTGCAGCCGGGATAGTGCTTGCACCCCCAGGACCAGGACCCCCCGCAGCACTTGCCTGCTGGCCGCCTGTCTGGGATCCTCGGGGAGCCGCTGCCATCTCGGGGTGCGGGGAGGCGGGAGATGCCGCGGAGGGCTGCGCGGAGCTCCGGGTGGGGAGGGAGGTGGCAGCGCCCCTCCGCGCCCGGCGGCAGCACCACGGACAGCGCCGCGGCCTCCTCTCCCGGCCCCGGCCCCGGCCCAAGCCCAGGCCCAGAGCTCCGCTGCGCGGCCCCGATCCCGGCCTTGAGCTCCGCTGCGCGCCCGCGGCTCCAGCTCCGAGCAGGGGAGGACGAGCCCGGTCCTGGAGGCCGGAGGGGCGCGGAGGAAGAGGGAGGAGCTGGAGGGAAGAGGAGGGGATATTTTTTTTGAAGGGGGCTGTTGGGGGTGGAGTTTGCTGCTGGTGCTGCTGCTGGTGCTGGCAGCATCTCTTCCTGCTGGAGGATGATGAATACATGAGAGAGAGGCTCTGAGCCTGCTTGCCTACTGCGGGAGTGTCTCTCCCCCCCTCTCCCCTGCGCTGCTGTGTGTTTGGCTGCTGTGCACCGCACTGGGGGATTTTTGCAGGCTCCTCTCAGCAGCGCTGCTCAGTGCGGGAGGAAGGGCTCAGCTGCAGTGGCAGCAGCAGCAGCAGCATTAGCAGCACCAACGTATTTTCCCATTTTCTTCCTTCCCGTCATCTCCATATCCCTTTCCCTGCCTCTATCCCTCTCCTACGTCTTTTTGGGGATTTTTCTCTTTCTCCTTTGCAGCCTCTCGCTCTTTGGTTCCCGGTGGTCGGGGTTGGCTTATTTCTTATTTCTATTTTTTTATTTTCTTCCGCTTCCTCTGAGCAGGAGGCGCAGCCACACACGCTCGCAAACACACCAAAATAAGGGAGGGAAAACTACCGGCGCTCATCCTGCTGCTGCTGCAAACCCAGCTAAGGAAAAGGGGGGTTGGCTGGTACCCTAAGGTAAAGCCCTGCCCCCTTTACCTACTCGCCACCTCCTCTGAGGAAGAGACGAAGGGGCCAAAGTGGAGCAAAGCAAGTCTTCTGCGGCTGGCATTTGGAGTACAGAGCGCCTGGAAGTGAAGGATGGTTGTGGTTACCCGAGCTGGCTGCAGGGCAGCCCTCTTCCTCTGGATTTTCAGCAGCATCAGCTGCAGAGCCAGGACCGCTCTGCCTGCCTCTCGTAAGTCTCCTTTTTCTAAGCAGCTTGCACAACCACAGCTCTGCCGTGAGCTAGAGGGTAAATTCCCTCAGCTCTGGAGGGCTGAAAACGTTGTCTCTGCCGGTGAATCTTGTGTTCGGTTTCGTGCGTGTTTGCTTGTGGCTGTGCGCGCCGAGGCTCCATGGTGCCGGCGATGCTTCCCCAGCAGAACTCCCTTAGCTCTGTAGAGGATTTCTGTGGTAGCTGGTGTGGAAAGTTGGGAGCCCTGCTCTGTGATACAGGCTTGGATCTGCAATGGAGGCAGAGGGAGGGATGAATCGGGTAGAAGCTGTTCGAAGTTGTTGGTTGGTTGGTTGGTTTGTTAGGCTTGTTTTTCCTTCACCTTCCTCAGAAGGGAGGCAATTTGCATTTGGAAGCACCTCACTTCCACACTCGCAGGAGGAAAGTAAGGAGATGTGAACAATTCCCGTAACTGCTGTTTTACCAGGGGAAATTGTGCTTCATTGGAAGGCAGAAGGATGGTGCTGAGGTGATGAGAGGGAATCGAACCAGGGCAGCTTTTCCTGGGAGTAAAGTTTTGCTTCCCATGATAAAATGAGCAAAGGGATTTTAGAGGAGAACAGCAGCAGCCCCCCTAGGGAGGCAGAAATAGCAGAGAAGTGATAAAGTATCTGCTGAAACGCTGAACTTCAGAGGAGAAGAGCGCAGGGCACCTGCACAGCACCCAGTCCAGCTCTGCTGTCGGTGTTAAAAGCAGTGGTGAGCTCACTGATTTCAGGGGATGTTTGATCAAACCTTTACGCTGCGCTGTGGTTTCCAGCAGAACATTTGCAGGTAGGTGCCAGTGTTCAGCATTTCGTTGTTTCTCATCAGACCCCGCAAAGCATTTGCCGTTTGCAGAAGAGTTTTTATAGAAGGGTCAAAAATAGACGCTGCTGTGACTTCCTCTGCTCTTTATGGAGGGAAGGAATGTCCTGAGATGCTGCAGATAGATGTGTTGGGATTGTGTGTGTGTGCACACAGGGGCTCATGCTCCTGGCCAACAGGGGATTGTCTGAGAACATCATGTGTGCACAGTGTGGAGATCTACCTGCATCATCATATCTGGGCATCTGCTTTGCTTGGGGGCAGAGATGAACAGGGCAATGGTTGGGGAACTGGAGCACGGCTGGGCTTTCTCAGTGGAATTCTACCTGTTACCAGCTGTTATCCGTGAAAAATAAGAGTGTTATTGTTCCAGGATTTGCTCACACTCAGACGTTTATTGGGGTGTTAATAGAAAACCCACATCAGTGCCTGTGTTGTATCTAGGTCTCAGGGGCTGTAGGATGTTCAGATACTGATTTAGGAGAAATACTGATCCCAAGGTCTCCTGCTGAGTTTTGACCTGCTATCAGCTTTTTCTTCTAAACATTGTTTCTTCCTGTTAATCTCCCAGGCGTTCCTGTCACAACAGGAATTTACAGAGGTGAAAAGAAGAGAAGAAATATGTAGGTTGTCAGCAGTGTGTTCTTGGAAAGCAGCGATCCCCACAGTGCTCTTCTAGAACAGGGTTTCTGAGCTGTTGTGGTTGGTTGGTTGGTTGATTTGTTTGTTTGTTGAGGGTTTCTTTTTTGGTCATTTAGTACTGATGACTGTAGTTTAGGTTGGAAATGACCCGCAGTAGTTATCTGATTATCCAACAAACACATATTTTCCTTTGGAAAGAAGTTAGTTGTAAAGTTAATGGTGGTAGTAACGGCTCTATAACCAGAAATCCCATTAATAAGGAGCACACATCATCCTAATTACAGTTGCAACCACATGCAACCCATCTTGGCCCGCTGGCTCCTAGATGTTCTATGATTGCTTTTGATTGAGTCACCTTCCAAGAGCTGGTGCACCCCATGCCTTGTGCAGTGCAGAACATTTCATTTCTGACCCACTTCTGAGAGAAAATGGAACTGGATTTGCTTCCGGGAAACAGAAATCCAGCTGGAAGTACACATCAGCCGTGAAAGTACACAAGGACTGTTCACACGGCGGAACGTGCCTAAGCGTCTTGTGAGGACGTTGGGGTGCCTTGGGAAGTGGTGCCACAGCAGGAGCTCAAGTGCTGTGTCACAGTATTTTGGGGCACCTTTGGTGGGCAGACTGTGTGCGGGGCCGTGTTTTCTGGGGTTGTCGCTTTGTGCTCAGCTGGTTCTGAGTGGCACCAAGGAATGTGGGTCTCCTGTGACCAGAGAATGTGTTTGGGTCTCCTGTGACCAGCAAATGATGCACTGAGGTTTTAGAGATTTTTCTTTCACTGCTTGATTTCCAGCATTGTACAGGGAACACTTGTGAAAGTGTTAGTCATGGTATGAAATGCAAATTGGATGTTAAACTGGTTTTTCAACCACATCTGTGTTCTGTCCTCCATTGGTACTTTATTGTTTTGATTGTGAAGTACTGAAACAACAGCAAATGTATTCTTTATAGTATTTTTTAAGCATCGTGCAGGATCCCTGGTGTGCAGTGCATGCGAATCCCTGTCATCCTCATCATTCAATATTTTCTTACAGTCTGCTTGTGTTCCCACAGGAAGACATAGAGTTTTTGGGAAGAATAGGGTTGCACATCACTTAAGTTAATCTATTGCATCTCAAATGTTGACTTTGAAAAGCCAGTGGCTCTGTCTGTGTTACTACAATGAGTTCTCTCAGCACTGCTGATTCAGAAATTGTGTTGGAAGCTTTGACTCTTAATTCAGTTTTAGCTCAAGATGAAGTGGGATGTTGAAAGCCAGTCTTGTAGTAAGATGCAGGCTGTGGTACAGCATCACCCACACTAATACTCAAATCTTAGTGTAAATGTTATCCCCAGCCATGTTTTTCATACTTAGGCAATACATTCTCCGTATTCCTGCCATTTTTTTGTTGAAATCATCATGGAGGGATAAAAATGCTCTTGATTGCTGGAGTCAAGGCTAATGAACAGCTCAGCCAGGAGAGGTCATCACAAGATAAAAAGTAACGTAGAAAATACAAATTTAGTGCTTTCTAGTCTCTTGCGTGTCCTAGAGATGGGATGAGAAGGAGATGGCTGTGGGTATACTAACTTCCACTTGTGTTCGTATAACAACCACACAAACCAGTGGCTGTGTCTTCTTACTGAGAGATTTATCACAGCATCATCTGCTTCTCAGTGACTGCTACTCACTTAATGATCTTTCACAGCTGTGCTGTAGCTTTGGCTGTGCCGGCTGGTGTGCAAACCTAACCAGTACAGAACTGTTAACACTTCTGGTGGTGGTGCTGTTCATGCTCTTGCAGTAGTAGGTCCTGTAGTGCTCCTGAAGTTGGAGTTCAGCTAATGGTGGTTGGTGTTGAAATCGGATGAAGGGCAGGGAAAGTAAATAATTCAGATTTATGGACTATTTAGATATTAAGCAAAGCTATTAAGATATCGATATTAATATCTTAATACAGGTATTAAGCAAAAATACTCATCTTTTTGATTTGCCTTGAGAGCACTTAAGAGCAAGGGTAAGGGGGGGTAAGTGTTAAAAATGTGTGAAGTCTCTTTGGACAGAACAAGGCCTTGTACAAGAAACTTCTTTGGAGGGCTTCTGCAGTGTGTAGAGTGAGAGAATCTGTCCCTCTCACTCCTGGAGGGTGAATGGGAGCTGCGTGGGGATGTCCTGTTTGCTGTCAGACCCTCATTTGCCCATTGTTTTCCTCCAGAGAATTCCACACACCATGGTATTTAGTGGAATCAGGGAAATTCCAGAGGTGTCTATGTTCCACCTGATGAACATTTCGTAGTCTAGGTTCTGCTGTCTGGAGACGAGACTAAATCCTGTTAATCTCCAAGTGCCAACAGGATTTAGTTTCAAGTAGATGAAAACATTTTTGTGTAGGTTTGACATTTAATAATTGTTCTAACCCCTGGATCTCAGAGCACCTACAAATACACTAAATTTTTAAACTCAGGGCCTATATCCTTTAAGACCAGAGGAAAGCAGGTGCTTGCTTTGGGTTTGGACTGGATGATCTTGGAGGTCCCTTCCAATCCCTAATGTTCTGTGATTCTTGTTTCTTTCTTTTAAAAGGCCCCAAGATTTGCACCCATCAGGATACAACAGCCCTGTTACCTGTCGCGCTATACATCTCTCTAGAGGGAAATGAGCATTCAGCAGGCAAACAGTGGTTTGTTAACTGTTTATTATTTAACAGCATTGCGCGGGATGACTCAGGGGCACTTTTCAAATCAACGTGCCTTTCCTAGAACAGTCTGGTCCCTTACATGTGCGCGAAATGGTAACAAACCCGCCTGGCCACGTTGTGTGCAGCTGGATCTGGGGGACCCTGCTGTGGCAGAGGGATGGGACTGGGTGATCTTTCGAGGTCCCTTCCAATCCCTAATGCTCTGTGACTCTGTGATTCCTGGTAAATAATTAGTGGTAATAGCAGCCCTGAAGAGTTTGCAGTGCTCTTAGTGATTTGGACAGTGAACCAACTGTGCACAGATCCTTGTGGGACTTTTCTCCAGTTCCTTGTGCTGTCTGTGCCAAAGCTGTTCTACCACTGAGCAGCTGGACTCACAGGTCAAGCATAAGGGAACTCACAGTCTGAGCCACCATCCAATTGCTGAACGTGCAGAATCTCTGAATTACAGGTTGAGAAACTGTCTTAGCATTTGAGCTCTGCTGTAGTAGCCGGTCATTTCCTGTTTGTTCCTTAAATGGAACAACTGATTATCCAGAGCAGAAAAGGATGTTGGCCCTCATATTTACCTCTTTCCCCCAGCCAAAAATGACTGGAGATATTTTGTGGCTTTCCAACCTCTGGTAGAGGTGGTTCTTCCAGACATTTAACTTGTGAACTGAAAGTCTCTCAGTGGGCTTAATTTTATATGAATATTTATCATCATTTAAATATTGATCAAACGTTTTATTTTCAGCAGTGCACACACTCCAAAAATGTGTTTTAAATAAATCAATACCTACAATGCACTCAACAGAGCTGGGGACTTTGAAGCTGGTTTTGTATTTGTGTCAATAAAAGCCGGGTTACAACTTTAAATGCTTAAATAAGTAGCTAAAAATACTGTCTAGTGGCCAGGGAGTGTTTGAACTGCAGTAGCCAAAGGATTTTCCATCCCACAAACAAATGTGGTGATTTAGAATGAACATTTATTATTTATTTATTTCGAATGAGTTGAGTCCCAATTTGTTGGAAGTGACATCTTCTTGTAGGAATTCATTGACTTGTTCAAATATCTGTCTAAATAGAGGAGACAGGTAAAGAGGGAGCAATACTTGACAGGGGCTAGTAGTGATAGCATGAGGGGTAATGGCTTTAAACGGAAAGGTTAGATACAAGGAGGAAGGTCTTCGCTGTGATAGGACAAGGGGCAGTGGACGTGAGCTGGAAGAGAGGAGGTTCCCCATCAGTGTGAGAAGGACCTTCTTGCCAGTGAGGGTGCCAGAGCCCTGGCAGGGGCTGCCCAGG
>JAOXOE010028666.1:0-15748 GCA_028565055.1 Phoeniculus purpureus
GGTGATCCTGCTGTGGCAGGGGGATTGGACTGGATGATCTTTTGAGGTCCCTTCCAATCCCTAATGATTCTATGATATTTTCTGTGTGAATAATGTCTATGAGTTTTTCAGATATGCCATTAATCCATGTCAGCACTTTCGATGTTTCCTTCTGAAATTCTTTCCAGGTACAACAAAATTGCTTGGGGGCACATTCTGCTGCCTTACCTTCATTGAGTAGTATTTTACTCAATAAAATCCTGCCAGAGGCAAGGACTGCACATACTTGCAATGGAGTCAGTGTGTCAGGATCTGACCATAAATAAGGGACAGAAACCCTTTAGAATTTTCAGTCAGCTTATTCAAACGCAACAGTAAGACAAAGACCTGGGTGTCGAGAATTAGATCTACCAAACGTAGACCGTTTTATAAGGAGCGAAGATAATTGGTTGCCTGATTCACTTTGGCTCCTTCAAAAAACTTTAAAACGTTTTGTGTTCAGTTTGACTTGCAAAAAAAATAGTCCTTTATATGTTCTCAGAAAGCTTTCTTACAGCTCTTATTCATCTCTCTCTTTTATCTCTGAAAAACCTTTATTACATCTGTGGTCCTCACATATAGCTTATAGTTTGGGGGCTGGAAATAGAATCACTGTGATTTTAAGATAGCAATATGAAAACCCGTTAGTTTTCAGGTTACATTCCAATGCTAGAAATCCAAACAATGCTAAAAATAATTTATTTTTTGAAAAAGGAATATTTGAACATTTTTAAAAGACAAAAAGAAATCAGAAGTCCAAACAGTCTATTCATTAAATATCTTATTCAAGTGGAATTTGCAATGCAGGCATCTTACGTCAGGTTGAGAAAAAAAAAAACCCTGAAAGGATTGAGGAGGTTAAAGAAAATGCACACTTTGTAATGTGTCGAGTCTAACATGCTAATCTGAACCTCCTGGCAATGTTTTAAACTGATTCCATTGCGTCAGCTTTTTCAAGACTAATCTGACCTTTGTGAAACTAATTCTGTGTTGCTGTCCAGAAAGCGAACTCCCAGAAAGTGGAATTTATTGTTATTTTCCCAGATAACTTGAAGCCATTAGGGGGCTCTTTCCTCCTATGATATCACACAGCAAGCTGCATGAAACAGATACTCGTTACCAAAAAAAAGTCCTCCTTGAAGGAATTTATTCTGCGTGTAGATCATTTCAACTACGTGGAGCAACTAAAAATCTTTATTTTTCCAGAGGGTGTGTGTATTTTGGGGACAGTGTTGGTTTTATGGCTCTTTAAAATGTAGATAATTAAAGGAATATAGTTCTTCCACTAGCAGTTAAATGGTTGTATTTTGAAGTAATCTTGTGCTCTGCAAAGGAGTAGCAGGGCACACACTGAGCAAGAAACAGTACTTTGAAGAAATCTCTGGAGTTTCTATGTCCAGTTCACACACTGATCAGACTGAAAATGAAGTGCCACTGATGTCCAAGGAGCTTAAGTTTGCTAGCTGCACTGTTGGTCACAGTTACTGGAACAAGCATTGAAAAAACCAGTTATCCCCTTGAGCACTCTTACAGTGTACTAATAGGAACCTTCAATATGTCAAACAAACATGCTCTCCGCTCACACAGCTTTCTTTCAAAAGGACAGAGCATGGCACCAGCGGTCTCAGATGGCTGTTCATTGCACACACTGTGAGGAAAGGTAGTTTCCATTCTGCAAGCGTTTGCTCACCTAAGCAGCTGCACTGAAATTACTGTGGACCAAATTCCAACATCTTTTCCCTGCCTGTTATGCTAGTAGTAGTTCATGGAAATTAATTGCAGAGACCAGTAGTGTAGTCTCTGCTATTTCTAAATTTGACAAGAAATACCCATGGAATAGCCAAATTCAAAGTCATAGAGCTGTTGTAAAGCACAGCAAAGTGGTTGTGAGCACTGCAGTAGTGTGCTGAGGTAAGGCTGGGAGAAACAGCAGTGTCAAAAGACACGGAAAATAGCGAGGGGGTTGGAACTGGATGATCCCGTGGTGCCTTCCAGCCCTGACTGATTCTATGATTCTGTAGTGATGGTGGAGAAGGTACTTCCATCTTAAAGCCTGTGTTGCAGGTGCTTAGAACTTCTGCAAAACAATATGGGTGTGTTCCTGTGTGACTTGGTCTAGGTGATCCTGCTGTGGCAGGGGGATTGGACTAGATGATCTTTTGAGGTCCCTTCCAATCCCTGATGATTCTATTGTATTTTTGAAGAATTTTCTTGTTCCTGACAACCTTGTGCCATAGTTTTGACCTAGCCAGCAGCTAAGCACCACACAGCAATTTGCTTACTCCTCCCCTCCTCTCTGCTTGGATGGGAGGAGAAGCAAGACCACATAAAACTTGTGGGTTGAGATAAAAGCAGTCTAATAGTTGAAATACAAATAGATTCATAACAGTAATACAAATAATGAAAAGAAAGATGAAGGGAGAGTGAAATAAACCTCAAGAAGGCAATGGTATCGCAATGGCAGCCCATCTGCTGACTGATGCTTGAGAGCAGCAATCCAACTGTCTTGCCCCAGTTTATACACTGAGCATGATGTTCTATGGTATGAAAAATCCCTTAGGCTCGGTAGGGTCAGCTGTCCTGGCCATGCTCCCTCTCATCTCCTTGTACACCTGCTCGCTGAAGAGCACGGGAAACTGAAAACACCCTTAACTGGAGATCAGCACTGCTTAGCAACGACTAAACCACCGGTGTGTTACCAACATTTTTCTCACACTAAATCTCAAGCACAGCTTCACTGCACTAGCTGTAGGAAGAAAATTAATTCTACTGCAGATGGAACCAGGACACCTTGAAAGAAAAAAAATCCCATGTTGGTAGGGGACTTTACCTACCTTGACTAACCTGTTAATTTGTTTAGCTTGGAGAGACAAGTTTTTTAGCTCAATTCAAGGGAAAAAAAAAAGGTAACAAAAGGACTGACACCCTTTGTGGTGCTCTGCATCCCTGACATAGCAGAATAATTTGTCCAAATTAGAATTATTTATTAAAGCTGAAAAATGACATCCTTTCTTGGTTTTACGTCACATCAGAGTTATCTCTATCTATGTGCACACACTTAGAGCATCCACTTATGACATGCAAGGAATTGCTAAGCAGCACCTAGAAGTTCCAATCAGGATCTAGGTGGTCCTAGATGCAGGGGGATGGGACTAGATGATCTTTCGAGGTCCTTTCCAATCCCTAATGTTCTGTGATTCTGTGATCTAAAGACATTGCTTTTACTGCTCCATAGACAAGGGAACATCCTTAGTTTGAAGTTCATGCAATACTAAGAAATATTGTCAAAAACTGGACTAAAATCAAACCTTATGTCTGAAATACATCACTGATTGTTCAGGCTGATGGCAGACAATTTTCTCATTGTTATTGCACACAGCAAATACAGAATCATGAGCATTAACTTACTGTCAGTAGAAGAGGGCTTTTCATGGCTAGAAGGTGGCTACGATTGTGTGACCCAACTGCATTTCACATAATTAACGGTGTACATGAGCAGTCACCAAAGCTGGGCTGCTATAATTATTTGCTATGATTTGACTTTACTTACAGCCAAATCAGACTAAGAAACCTGCCTGAATATAACAGCAGTGTGTGGCAGAAACAAGTAACTCAGACCACTTCTCAGCTGGGGTCAACTGTCCCAGCCATGAGAATCTCTTCTCTGCTGCAAAATAATTGCATCCTCTACTTTCTTGAAATCAATGAAATGTCACTTAAAAAATATTAAAAATGAAGTCAATGCAAGACTCTTGCCACAAAGCTTCTGCAGAGCTTCTCTCCAGAGGCAGCTCTAATTTACTGGTTGCTTAACTAATTCCTTATATACACACACTGTGTGCTGCACTTTGGAACACTTGTGAATTAAAATTGCCCTAATAATGCCTTACATCTATACAACAAACAGAAGTCACTCAGACTTTAGCTAATGAAACTGCAAGAGTCTGGGTTGCTCTACTAAGCATAAAGAAGTCATTTGTCTCTGATGAATGGCTAAAGATTGATAAAAACAGATTCTTCAGAAACTCACTAAAACAAGAAATACCCAATTTTTTCCTGTCTCATGCTTTTCTGTATGAAGGGAATCATTCATCTGTCTAGATGTCAGAAGTAGAGAGTGATATAAAAGCAATTAATATACGTATTCACAAATTTTAAAGACAAATAGGAACAGCACAGACTAAAATACACTCCACTGCAATAAAAAGCAAGAAATTCAGGTGTTAATTACTTTACTGGAAAAAAAAAATGACTTAGCAAATGGGTGGTCTTTCCCAACTCCTGTTTATGTCACTTACATTTAAAGAAGAGCCTGCAGCTCCCTCAAATGTGGACAAATGGGGTTAAATGAAAACATAAATACACGTGGTCATGTCTACATATCTCTACCTATAGTAATATATGCATCTTAAAGCTCATCCTTCGCCACTAGTAGATTTGTATATAACTATTATAGTGCATTTATAGCTGTTGACCATACAGCCATGAAAAACCCAACTGTGTTCCATAGACGACTGCAAATTGAAAGCATTTGAAGGTGCAAACTACAACAATGGTGTCGCCAAGAAACACAGATTAGCACACAGCAGGATCCTAAGAACAAGGTGTTAGTTTCCCTGCTATTGCAAGTGTTTTTGAGAGAACATATATTATCTTTTAATTACATTATATTAAATATTTAAAATTATTAATCGTTAATAGCAATAATTAGTTCCTGTGCAACTTGATCTAGGTGATACTATTGGAGGGGGGGGGATTGGACTAGATGATCTTTCGAGGTCCCTTCCAATCCCTAATGTTCTGTGATCTCTCCTATAATTTAAAGGCATTCTTCATATTTTTGTCATTTAACTTACAACAGACTGCACTTCAATACCTTCAACAGCTGTTTTCCCATACACTATCTTTTTAAATGAGATCACAAGTAAACCTCTTATGGGGAAACCTTTTTCCAATATCCCTGCCCTGTTTTGAGATATAAAAAATTTGGAGCCACTGCAGGTAATCTTGGATTGTGTTCAAGGGAACCAATCTTGGATGTTTGCCCACTAATGCTGCACATTGTTGTACATCATTGATGAATTTCAAACAGGATCTTGCTGTGAAGTATAGAAAGTAACGAGTAAAACTGCAGCAATGTGATCAGCATGTGCTCCTTATTAACTTATGCCAACACAACGAGTATCGGTGGCCAGGATTATGGCAGTTATGAAGCTGCTTATCACTAGAAAAGCTGTAGCAAAGCATGAAAGCTCTACAATATCCATTAAAAAAGGAAGAGCATTCCTGGATTGCATGGTCAGAAGCCTCTCCAAGCAAATATGTCAATCACACAGTACTCTGAAGGTCAGAGAGAACACACCTACGCCTTTTATATTGAGCATCCTTGTGTTAATTGGCTGTCACAACATTCCCAAGACCTTTAACAACTGCTTAGTTGTTACCTGGTGCTCCTGTTTCATCATGTACTATTTGCTTCATAAGTTAGTGACTTAACATTATTCAGAGTAAACCCAGGAAAATCCTTTCCTTACTTGAAATTTCCTTGGAGTATTTGTGATTTTGCTGCTTATAAAATGGATAATTCAAACGTAGCATTAGAGCTACCTAGAAAACTCTCCCCTTAATTTACCAGGGAAACCCCTCCCCACAAAACCAAACCCAAGCATTATCCAATTCCATTTTCTAGATGCCTTAAAATAAACTCGGCTCTGAAAGCATTCAAGGCAAAAAGCAAACACACTTCTACTCTTCAGGTGCTGCAATGATGACACAAATATATTTAACGTGACTTCTGCCTCAACAGTTACTTCTAAAAAACAAAAGACCTCCTGCCCAATAGCTCGTTTCATCAAAGTGCACATGGGATCTGTGACCCATAATTAATTACACTGGATGATTTCTAGTCAATTGCAAGTGAGCAAACGACTTATTTTGTTTCGTGTTGCCTACATTGACAAGTGCCAGATGTAACCTCCGCAGGAATTACAGCTACAGTTTGCTTTTGTGTAAACTCATACTAACAAGTGCACCTCAAAGCCTGCAGCCCCACAACTCTTGTCCATATAACCACAATCCACAAGCTTCTGTTTGAGAACTGGAGAGTCTCAATGCTCCAGGACTTCAAAAGTCAAATTTACTCACCAGAGAAACCAAAACAAAGAGAAGCCATGCATAATGATAGAACAGACAGCACCGTTCAGCAGTCGTATTTTGTTCTGAGCAGCCTCCTTACCTGCATTTCACGGGTGCTGAAGTGGTCAGTACGCTGAAGCACAGATTGCTGAACTGAGCAATGAATCAGTAAAGTGACTGACAACAACCAAGTTTCTGTGCAGGCTAGGATGAACTAACCTTTACTAGCTGAGGAAATCTGTTCTGCTGTTGATAAATATTCACTAGACAATCTGAACATCCACCAGCCTGTCTAACTTGCTCTTAGAGAAGCGAGAGAGGGTAACCAACACCTGTGCTTGAACACAGCGTAACAACAACAAATAGTATCTGCTGTAATCCACTTCACTCTTACAGATCGACTCTGTACCTGTACCAGCAAACTGTCACTTAACACCTTGCACACTTTCACTAAGCAAGCCACCACCCTTTACAGATGTGCAAAGAGGTTTGTTCTCCAGGAATAACCCAGTAAATTATCTCCCGTGGAAGTGCAGCATCATTTAAGACTACTACCATAGCTCCTTGCAAAGGAGGCTGGCCAAGGCCACCTGAAAACAGTCTAGGGTGGGGCTGTTAGGGGTTGGGCTGTTGGGGTGGGAGGAAACACCTTGTTCTACTAATAGGAGGAAAGGTGATTGAGAATCAGGCTGTGAAAGGTGTTGCTGGTGTTGGCTGAGAGAGAACAAGGAGGTAAGAAGTTATGCTGCAAGCTGCTGGGCTGAGTCTTGTGAGTTGTTGTTTTTCTTATGCTTTGTACTTAGTCTGCTTAAGATAACAAATGTATGGGGATCTTTTCAGAGGACTGTGCTGTTGTGGTCTGCTTTTGTGTCATTTTCTTTAGCCCCAGTAGTGGGTTGAGGGGTGAGTTTGGCTTGTTGTCCTGTTTGCTTGGAGAAACTGAGGTCTTTGTAGCTGAGGAGTTAAATCTCAGGGAGACCCAGTTGGGACAGTGCAGCAAAAGCTGGCTTGCCAGAAGGTGGTGGTAGGTGCAGACTGTCAGGGCTGAATTTCTGTCTGACAAGAAGCAGTGTAGGAAAATGGAAGAGGAGTGGGAATAGAGGTGGGTTCTGGATGTGGTGGGAGGCCGGGTGGATGTTGCGGTGCTGAAGTACTAGACCTTTACTATAGCACTATAGCAATTGAAATCAATTGTACTACTTGCAAAATCAGGTAATGTTGTTTCTTAACTCTAGGACTGTTGTATCATGGGCACTCCTGAGTGAAGATAAACTAATGAAGTAAAAAATAGCTCTGAACACAAGGATTGTGCTTAGTTTCAGTTTTCTATGAATCTTGTTGAATCGTACGACTCACTCTCCTACACTGCTAGTAAATCTGTCTATTGGAGCGAAGGTGAAGGTGTTTCATACATTGAATGATTTACCTCTGTTTTGTGTGCAAATTCAAAGAAACAACATCAAGAGAGCCTCAGGAAAATGTGCTGCTGATATGTACTTCAGGGAGTAATGTGCCAGGAATTAATTCTGCTAGGCTGCTGGCAGATGGAGGAATTTTCTGGACTTTGCTTGGCTTAATCTTGCCATGCCATTGGCAGTGGCCAGAGACACTTGAACAACTTGTTGCTGCCAGACCTGTTGAAGGCAATTACCACATTTGCTCCCTTAGCTCTCTGTGGCTTCCTTGTTGCACAAGTCTTTGATTTTTCAAAACAGTTTATTTAGTCAGTCTGTCAGACAGTTGGCATATCATGCAGTCATGCCATGGCAGGGTCTCTGTGGCTTAGGTTCCCTTTCAGATAGCATCTTTCTGCCAACTCTCAAGCACGTTCTGTCACGCTGGTCTCAAAGTACGTTATAGGTGAATTGAAGATGAGCGTTTCTGACAATTCCCAAGTTCACCCAGAAAAATGCTTCTGAATTAATGGTCTCATAACTGGGAACACTTGCATTGCTTTGTGAAAATACTGCTTGCAAAAATGTGTCTTGGGGGTAAAACCAACCTTATTTCTTGCACTCCTTCCCTAATATTGAGTAAGTCTTAAAATCAGTTGATGAGTTAACTTTTAGGGTTTATTAAACTATGTTTTGGAAAACAGCCTACATCAGACTAAGGTTTCACTCATAGTATCATGTTCTGTCCTATCAGTGGAACAGGTGGCCCTAAGATGATGTGGAAGCTTCATCCCTGGAAGCACTCAAGGCCAGGTTGGGTAGGGCTTTGAACAACCTAATCTAATGGGAGGTGTCCCTGCTCATGCAGTGGAACTTTATGATCTTTAAGGTCCTTCTCAACTCTAACCTTTCTATTATTCTTAAATTTTAGGCTGGGGAGGGACTGGGGAATTTTTTAACATAAACTGGAGCTCTCAGTGCAGTTTAGTATTGTGACGGGTATTTCAATAGGAACACTGCTGTGCTGTAAAAGTGCAGACTCCTGCTTAAAGTTTTGGGCAATTGAAGAAGTCCCTTAGTTTAACAAGGTCATAGAATGGTTTAGGTTGGAAGGGACCTTAGAGATCATCTAGTCCCAAAACCCTTGCCATGGGCAGAGAACTTCTCTCTGAATTTTAGAAAGGCTTTAGAAAGTGGTGTTCTGTGAAAATTAATGTAGCTGGAATTTTTTTGAGACTGTAAGAGAAGAGACAGATTTCATGAGGAGATTGGAAGGTGAAAAAGAAAGAGGGTATTTCTTTGTGCCTTGGGCATAGGAAAAAGCATAGTCTCTTCACTTTGCTGAGGAGCATCGGTTTAAGGTTTGGGAGAGTTTTTCTCAAGTACACATTAAGGTGGATAATTCTCGAGGACTGCTCTTTCAGTCGGACTCAGTAGAAAGGAGCATGGTTTAGATAAAAACCAAGATGATAAATTGCTTTTTTTCTAAGGGATAAACCCCCACATTTCAGAGCTTGTTGCCTTTACCTTGGGTCAAATGAAAAGTCTGCTCTCTGAAGACTCTTCTTCAGTTCAACTTCTTGTAGCTAAGGGTCCATAACTTAAAATTAAATGGTGACTCTTACTTTTTATTTGACAAGTTAGAGCTGGGCTTTTGCTGTATTGTGGGGTTCTCTGCAGGCTGCTGAAACACCCATATGTGTTTGATCCTTTATCATTAACTCGTCTTATTATATACAGCCATTCACCGAATTTGATTCAGTCTAAGAGGATTCTCGGAGCCAGCTGATAAAGCACATAATTCTTAAGATAATTTCTATTCCTTTCTGGATTTTAATACCTTAACCAAACACTGAAATTATAATTTCCAGAACTACATTGCAGATTATTACTGAATGCTGATGAAATACCCAGAGTGGCTCTGCCATCTGTTCTTTCAGAATTACCAGGGGGACATGGTCTGGGTAGAGGCTGTTAGTTAGCCACATCACTTCTTATTTTATAGGGCAGCCTGGTGTTATAATTTTATTCTGAAGTATTTTTGACTTGTAATACAGTTCATTGTTTCATTTCCCAGCTGACTTGTGGTATATTTTGATAACACTGTACCTCGGGTGGTGGTGTCCTGTCAGGGATACACATGACAGTCAACAGGAGGGAATCCTCAGCTTCATTCATAAAAAGTGTCTTTGTGGAAGATGAGCAAAGGCTTCCTTTGCAAGTACAGTTGAAAAGATGAACAGGTACAAGGAAGAGTGGTGGATACTTAGCAAAATGCTCTCTATTATTATCCTCGTTCTCTTTTTTTAATGTTGTCTTAAGAAAATGTTCTGGCTTTTTTGTGACATACTCTTCCATTGCAAAACTAGTAGGTAATGGACTACAACTTTGTTTAGCTAATGCATGTATTCTGATACAAGCTCCAAGACATGCAGACTGTGTATTTAAGTTGAAATTCATTTATATCAGAGTGTGATATGATTACTGAGCCACACGAATTAGGCAATCTTGAGCAACTGTTGGGTTTTTTCTTAATTAAAATTGGTGCGGTGAGTTTTTAACACTTGCCAGTTTGCATCTCAATTTCCCTTTATCAGAGAGCATTTGAGACTTGACAAATAAACATTGGCAAAACTGCATTAATAAGTCTCTTGTAGCCACACTAGTGAAACGTACAGTCGTGTTACCCCATGTTGTATGTGGAATATGGATATGGAAACTTGTCTTGATACTGAAGCTTTAAATAGCAATCACTGCAAGCTGCTTTATAAGAGGTGAGGAGTTGGTCAACGTGTGACAGTTTTACATAAAGTCTGAATACCTTTCAAAGTCTACCTCATGTAGTTTCTTTTATGACTAAGAAAGGGAAGTAAATCCTGGGCTGTTTTTCTTTATTGGGTAGGATTTTTGGGGGATTATGTAATGCAAGAGTATCAGTCAGGGTAGTCATGTTGATTTCCTCTTTTTTTCCTCTCTATTTATGAAAAAATAATTACTAGTGTCTTCATTTCCTTTAGACTTTTCCATATTCTTTTAATATTGGTCCTTTCCCTTAGCCTTCTGTCATTCAGGATTTTTTTTCTAAACATCAGGTGAAATTTTCACAGCTGTTTTCATAGTGTTCTGCTATTTGTCTTGGTGCTTTTCTGCCTGAAGAAAGGACAAATATGTATTATCAGCAAGTGAGTTATAACTTCCAAACCCAGGAAGATTGGGTGGGGATTTCAGATTGATAGGTAGCTGTCAGGTGTTGATGGATTGTTTTTTATCATGTCTGTTTTCCTGGGTGAGGAGAATAAACAGGAGTGTCTACACTGTGCATTGAATACACTAATATTTGGGGGAAAAGATGCTGAAGACTAGTGCCCTAGCTCTTAAGCTTAATAAAGCCCTAAACCACTTTTCTAACATGTGCACGTCCTTGCATATCTCTGTAGGCAGGAAGAGAACAGCAGCTATTCCTCAGGTCTCCATAAGTTATATTTTCACAGACAGTAGGCAGTGCAATGCACTTCCAGTGTTATCTCATACAACTTTTTTTTAAGGTATAGGGCAATTAAAGACATGAGCAAAGCTGATGAGTGCCTTTCTGAAAGCAGCTTTTTGATTGTGCCGTGGAAGAATTATTTGGTAGAATCATAAAATCATCAACGTTAGACCTTCAAGATCACAGAATGGCTAAGGCTGGAAGAGACCTTAAAGATCATCTAGTTCCAACCCCCCTTCAGAGGCAGGGATGCCTGCACTAGATCAGGTTACTCAGGACCCCATCCAACCTGGTCCTGAACACTTCCAGGGATGGGGCAGTCACAACTTCCTTGAGCAACCTGTTCCAGCATCTTGCCACTCTCAAAGGAAAGAATTTGTTCCTAAATCTCTCTTCAAGTAAAACCCTTTCCCTTTGTCCTCTTGCTATGCACCTGTGTAAAAAACCCTATCCCAGCTTTCTTGTAGACCCCCTTGGATATTGGAAAGCTGCTAAGAGATCACCTGGAAGCCTCTTCTTCAGGCTGAACATCCCCAACTTGCTCAGCCTGTCCTCATAGAGGAGGTGTGCCAGTCCTCTGATCATTTGAGCTGCTCTCCTCTGGACACCTTCTAGGAGCTCTATCTCATCCTTATGTTGGGGACTCCAGAACTGGACACAGTGCTCCAGAAGGGATCTCACAAGTGCAGAGCAGGGAGAATCACCTCCCTTGACTGACTGTCACTGCTTCTTTTGATGCAGCCTAGGACACGGTTGGGTTTCTGGGCTACAAGCGCACACTGATGGCTCCTGTTAGACTTCTGGTCCTCTGCCACCACCCCCGAGTCCTTATCCTCAGGGTTTTCCTCAATCCTTTCTTCTCACAATCTGTATTTGGGCATGGGATTGCCTTGACCCAGGTGCAGAACCTTGCAGTTGCCTCTGCTGAACTTCATGCAGTTTGCATGAGCTCACTTCTTGAGCCTGTCAAGGTCCCTCTGATCAAGATCAAGTCTAACCTTCTGCCCTACAACCCCTGTATAGTCTGCAAAGTTTTTATTCTGTTTTTCTCCTAAATAATGAGAATATTTGGTAAATATTGTCTCCTGGTTCTTCAATGACTTCATATGAAAAGTCTACTTTTTAAAATGACTGATTTTCAGTTTAGCATTAGCAGTCACATTATGTGTTTTCTAGGAAAAAATATTTTCATCTTATTTCTCTCAAATCAAGAGGTTTTCAAATCTAATCAGGCTCTGAGAGGACAGCAGGAAATAGTTGATTTGTGTCTTATAAGCACAGAAATACTGAACCAGCTTTTTTTCACATGGAACTTCAATAAGTGTGGTTTTTCCACTATTAGGCTAGATGTGAATCTTAGCTGAAGCTTGTGGCAGGATTAAAAGGGCTTTGAGGGGCAGCTTGCAGTTATGTAGAAGGAACACAGAGTGATGCCCTGTATTAACCTTTAGGGTGGAGAAAACCAGCAGATGTGACGTGCAGGCAGGACAATTTTCTGCAAGCACTTCTCCCTCCCAGGTGCAGTTAGAACACCAGAAAAGACAATAAATGAGAGGAGCACTGGGATAAAGCAGCCTGTTAAGAATTTGGTTGTGTTTAACACTTAAATGTTTTTGTTTCACACTCCTGCTGTCAGGAGTAATTAAGAAGCAGCAAAACACGCTTCCAAAAGATGCTTAGATGTAGTGATGGGGGGATATGGTTTAGGGGTGTAGAGTTGAGTTGATAGTTGGACTCTATGATCCCAAAGGTCTTTAGCAACCTGACTGATTCTACAAGTCCATGGAAGGAACTGTGGCAATGAAACAGAAGCTGACAAATAAATGGGCAGCCCTTGTGCCACAGTTGCATAGCTGAGCGTTTGTGTGACTTAGGAAGGCAGCAAGTGTGCTACAGCAATGGGTGCAAGGGGAGAAGTTTATTGTCTGGTTGTGTTGTTGGCTCTCAAGAGAGGGACACACTAACAGTGCAAGAGTAAAGCCATCACTGCATTTATGAACCTGTGACTCGTTCCACGTTTGTTTTTCTTAATTCCCTTACAAATAAAACTCCATTTGCAGAACAAATAGTGTAAATGCTTTCAGATTTGATGAAAATCTGGTAGCTTTTTGGGGGGTGAGTATTCCCAAGACAGTTTTCTTTTCATAAACAGAAGTTTGGCAACACTGAAATTCTGGAAAAGCAGAATTTTGTTATTACCTTGTTCCAAGGAGACAGAGAAACTGGAAGGGAAAAGAAGAAATGAGATAGTGCTCTGCAGCAGTAGGGCTCTAGCAGCACTAGTTGTTCTACCTCCATTTGTTTTATGAGTCTTGGTCTGTCTGGTTAAAGGTGGAATTTTTGTCTTGTAAGAGCTTAATAAATGTTTCATACCCGTGTAGAGAAAGGTAGCTTATGGTGTCAGGGTGATAGTATGGAAAGGGATTAGCATGGTTGGGAGATAAGAATGAAAAGTGAAGGGGTGTGAGAAGTGCCGCAGTAAGCTAATTTTTTAGCTTTCAGTTACAGTAACATCTTGAGAAAAATAGAAGGTGGTCAGTAAAATTAGAAATGTGAATTCCTGCAATGGAATAGAACTCCCTACTGATGTTTTCTTAGTAATTTTCTGATCCTAATTCCTTTGTTGCAACGTCAGTATTGAGGTGGTGGGGTGGTATTTTCCAGAGTGAGCCACTGTGAACCTGATGGGTAGCCGCTAGAGGGTTAAAAGTGGCTATTGTGAGTCTGAACATTATTAGAGAGTAGTAATTAATAGTCCTGTAATGAGAGTAGTAATTGCTTACCTGTTTACATTTCTGACTTAATTGATCGTGTTTATACACTAATTACAAGACACTGTTTTGATATCTCAGTGTTTAGGAGGATGCAGAGAATAGAAAACTGTGTCTCATCCTCAGATGAGTTGTTTCACGTGTTGTGAACAAGCCATGAGGAACTTGTGATTATGTCTTTGCGAGGCTTGTGTCCAGTTCTGGGCCTCTCAGTTCAAGGGTGTGTAGCTGTTGGAGGGTGTCCAGCGTAGAGCAGCAGGGATGATGAAGGAAGTGGAACACCTCACTAATGAGGAAAGGCTGAGGGAGCTGGGTCTCTTTAGCTTGGAGGAGACTGAGGGGCAACCTTATTGATGTCTATAAATGTTAGGTGTAGGTGTCAGGAGGATGGAGCCAGGCTCTGCTCAATGTCATCTAGTGATAGGACAAGTGGCAATGGGTGTAAGCTGGAACATAGAGGTTCCATGTAAATATCAGAAGGACCTTCTTCACAGTGAGGGTGATGGAACATTGGAACGGGCTGCCCAGGGAGATTGTGGAGTCTCATTGGGATTGTAGTGTCTCCTTCTGTGGAGACGTTTAAAACACTCCTGGATGTGTTCCTGTGCGACTTGGTCTAGGTGATCCTGCTCTGGCAGGATGGTCTTTTGAGGTCCCTTCCAACCCCTGATGATTCTGTAATTCTGTGTCACGGCTATCTTGTGCTGTCCTGTGGTACCACAGGCAACAACTCAAGATGCGTTCAGCCCAGCAGGGTGAAGGCATGACCTCTGAAGAATTCTGAGCACTGGGGCAAAATGTGAAGACTAACTCTGGTACTTTATAACAGAACTCAAACATGATCTATATCTGTCGTAGATAAATGTCTCAGGAGACTCCTGGAATGTTGTGGTATAGATGAAAATGAGCAATGTTTAAAATTCAGTGTCTCAGATGTGGGCAGAATATTCCTTCCTCACGATAAATCTGGTAACAAGCCTAATCACAAATGTTAATCAGTTGGTGCAAATCTTACGTATGAAATTAGGCAACTGTTGAATTTTATTATTGCTGCACCATGATCTCACATCGTTGTGGTGGCTAGGTCATAGGCTGAACTTCATGATTTCAGAGGTCTTTTCTAGCCTCAATAATTCTGTGATTTATTTTCCTCATCTGGTCTGTAGCTATGGTGAACTTAAAGGAGTTTGGATAAGTGAGTGGTGGTTGTGGTGAAGCACTTGGAGCTCAGTGATGGTTTGTGAGATAGGAAGCTCTCTTGTCTACCCTATCTCTGCAAGTGTCCATTTGGTGCCACCTCTGATAGAACAATTTCAAAGAAGTTCAAAGCTTCTTTCATCCCAAGTCCTTTGTGAAAAAGCATACTGGTAATAAAGATATCGTGATACCCATTATTTCCCCTTGTCTTGCAAACCTCAACTTACGTTTTCTGAAATGTTTGTGCTGTTACATGTCCAGTTACTGAGAAGTTTCTAGAAAAGCATTGCAGATTTCTCTTTCTTGCAGTCTGTGTTTTGATGTCAGAGGTGACACTTCCAAAGTCTTGGATTTCTTTATTTTGGGGTTGGTTGTTTTAATAACTGTGACAAAAATAAAGTGTAAAACAATTCTTAAGCTTATGTTTGTGTTACTAGTGAAACTCTTCACTTGGCATAAACACATTCATTAAACATATAGTCCTATGTACTGTAAAGGTCCCTCCTTTGGTATTTCTGGAAAAAGAAATCATTGGCATCTCAAAACACTCTTCATTTAGTCTGCCTTTTAGTTTTCACAGAATCATCATGGCTGGAAAGGACCTCCAGGGTCATAGAGTCCAACCTTTATCCTAGTATCTAGCTGCCAGACCAGATCCCTAAGCGTCGCTTCCACTCGTTCCTTGAACACCTCCAGGGACGGTGACACCACCACCTCCCTGGGCAATCCATTCCAGTACCTAACCA
>JAOXOE010028667.1:0-15746 GCA_028565055.1 Phoeniculus purpureus
ACCAGAGCCTTATAATCACCCCAAGTGGCCATCCCCTCCTTCCATGACCTATAGACTTTCTTCTTCCTCTTCAGTTTCCCCAGCAGCTCCCTGTTTAAGCACGCAGGCTTTCATTTAAAAATACGCATCAATTACCAAACAAGGGTATGAAACAATGAAATTGTTGTTTAGTGCAGTGTATAAAATGAAATACACATGGAATTCACTTATATCAGAAAAACTTCAAGTTTGCTTGAAATTTTAAATCATTGCATCTAATTTTCCTGTGCTTGTCAGACTGTAGATGACAAGTGCCACCAGCTAGTTTCTTCTGCAGCTACTGTGGCCACTCATGATTTTAGTTAAATTTTCACAGTCATCCTGCTGCTTTACCTCTTTTTCTTGCAGAGGTAACAGAATATTTTTTCTCCTCTCTTGCTTAGGTTGGGGGTTGCAGTCCAATGACAACACTGGAGCAATGCAGGAAGTACACCATTAGTGGACCTACATAGGAATAAAGATCTTCAGTCTCACAGGTTACAACATCATTAGCAATAGCTGTCCTTCTATATTCAGATTAATTTTGTTCTAAAGGTCAGCTCTGGCTAAAGGATGCCTCAGGTTCAGTAGTGAAGGGAAGAAAGCGATTAGAAACCAACTAACCCTCCCCCATATCCCTCCCAAAAATGGCAATACAGAAGTTATAGAAGAAGGAGAGAAACTAATCAGAACTAGAGAAAACTGATAAAGTGTATCTAACTGTGTATAAAAAAAAGTGAGAGGAGAGCAAAAAAACTAGTTTCAGCCCTGTGAAAAGTAAAAGGATTTCTTACATCTTATTTTGCTTATTTTGCTTATTTTGCTTATTTTGATTTTCTTCCAGGCATGCACTGTGTCTTGCCCTATCTGGTGGTAAATAGGCCCCTAGACACTGTAATGAGAAAAATAATTCATAACATATACTGAATTAGCAGATTTGATTTTTGGCTGCAGAGATATATATTCAAAAAAAGTACACAATTTTATTAACTTCTTAACATATAATCAGAACTGGAAAATCAAGAACTAAGAAAATGCTACAGTCACAAGGCCAGAATTTAGGTACTTTATAGCAATATCAAAGGAAGGAAGTATCTAGTAAGGTTTCCAGTAGAGCATGGGAACTTTATGTCCCTTGATTTCAAAGATAGATTTCAGCTATCTGAAATGCTTACCTGCATTTTCAAACACTTTTGAAAATACAGCACAGAAATGCTCTTTAAATATCATTGAGATGCCAGGGTACATTGCTGACTGTGCAAGTTTTGTGCAAATCTCATGTATGAAAACTTGAGGTGAATCATAAATATGGCTATATAGATTGCTCCTGGTGTAGTAAAGCCCTTGACAGCTGGTGGAACAGGTTTTTTGCATAACCTGTAAAAATATTTTGAATACTTCTGAGTGCTACAGACTCTGTAAAGTAGGGAAGCTGTTAAAGAAGACATGATAAAGATATAAATTAAAGTAATAAATTAAAGTAATATATTACTTCTGTGAGTGCTTTTCTTTTAAACTGCATTCTTGTAATTCATACCTATAAATAATAAATTAATTTGATGTATTTCCTATCAAGTTAGTAATTTAGAACATTTAGTAATTTAGTAATCATGTTCTGCAGCAAGGTCACACAGAATAGAGTAATTAAGTTATTTTACAGCCTGCAGAACAGACAAAAATATCCATCAGAGTACGAATTGCTGAATGAAAATTCCAGCTGCAGAAGAACAGGAAGCATCACAGTTTTCTTTAAATCAAAGAAAGCAGAATGCACCAGAAGTATAAATTTTTCAGGTAAGCCCTTTCTCTAGTATGCATGTCAGTAAACTGATAGAAATGGAAGTTTTATGTACCACTGGGACATGAAGACAACTCAGGCAGATGGGAATAGACTTGCAAACTGAAGTTAGTGGATGGCATCATACTATAAGAGACGTCATTCAGTAAGAGGAATAGCACTCTGCAATAAATGACACTCACACGCAACAGCTGCTACAACCCAATGCCTGAGTATATAATGTATAGAGCTAGCTGAGATAATGTTTTCCTTTTGCAATGGAAGTTACTTACATTAGCTAACTTTGCGTTTTTCTACTCAAGGTTATGATAATTTCAAGGAGCTTCAATTTCAAAGTAGCATATCAGAATTCTGATTATGTTCACTAATCACACTGAAAAGCTTAAACTCTTGACTATGAAAAATGGAGTTCTAGTCCTTTTTTCTAACTTAATTTTCAATCAGTTAAGCAGCAGATAGGTTATAACCCTAAAATGCTATTTACTATACCTTGGCTTAGGGACTACCCATAATACAAAAATAATTTAAATAAATAGTTTGCTTCCTTACTTTCACATTAGAGTGGCAATGTAGAAAGAATCCAGTGAGTATAGTCTTTCTCAAAAATACGTAGATTTGTGGGCTAAGCTTGGATTATGTGATGAAGCAGAACTGTATCAGCCGCATCTACAATTCTATATAGATTTTTCTCCTGTGTCATAGGGATAGCATGAAAAAACAAGGAGGTTTTCTTTCATGAATAATTAATAAAATTTCAAGATGTTTTTGTCTAACATGGACAATTTTTGTTTGGTCTTAAAAATCCATCAAGGTACCTGCATAATAAATAAGTCTCTTTGTGACTAGAATAGGAACACTGAAACTTCAGATGCATATCCTGTAACTTCCTTACTGGTTGAGAATGTCTTAGGACGATAGATAGAGGTGCTTAATGTAATTTTCCTACAGTGACACCTGTATTATAAAGAATACAAATGCACATGAACAAAGGTTTCTCAGGGAGACATTTCAAAATTTTTAGATACCAGCAGACAAATAATTACAAAAAAGGTTTGTAAATGCATTGAATACTAGGAAAGCTGATGTGCATTCAGACTTATCAAGGTAAGTCTGTTACTGGAACAGATTTTCTGTTAATGCAATGTAACAGGAGTACATTCAGCACCATTAAGAGCCGTTAAGGTGGGTGTGGTGAATAAAATAGGAATAAAAATAGGAAGAGAAAACTAAAGAAGTTCAGTTTGATGGGTACCTGTAATGATCATCCAGTCTATATACCTGACCATTTCAAGACTGAAAAAAAGTTAAGATGTTCAAATGGCTTTTAAACACTGACAGGCTGGAGGCATTGATGACTTCTCTAGGAATATTGTTCCAGAGTTTAACTTCCCTCTCAATAAAGAAACATATCTTCAGGCACACAATTTCATCGAGGTTATCCAGGAATCTCAATACAGATTTTACTCTGACTTTTTGATTACTGTAGTAGAGTAGGTTACAGAATAAATTAGAACAGCATGAACAGATCTTACTCAATTTTAAAAGCTAGTTGCATGGTGCCAACATCCATGCACTCAAGAAATGTTGGTTTCATCTGAGGGAAAAAAAGGAATAGTGTGGTCATGAGCAATCTTTAAGAGATTTAGGAATGTATTCATAGAGAGGGAGATTATTAGATGTCTGGTTTGACCTGGCCAGAAATTAGAACTGATGTGACTGTCCACTTCTTTTCTTTCTTGTGACTTGCTGTTCTATATATATGCCATTTAGGAGTTAATTAATTGAACTAAATGTAAACTGCATTTTTTTCTTCACTGTACTGAAGACAAGACTGTCTGATTACTGTAAGGCTGCTCTTTTTTTGAAGGTACAGATCACATGGAAGATGGCAGCTCTGATCTTTTTGAGGTTGCTGGGGCTGTTTCTCTTCTGATAATGATCAGACAAAATCTGAAATTCTTTCTAACTAATGCTGTGTTTCAAAAAAGTGACTGGGCTTCCAATAGCAGGAAAGGCAATCACATACAGTGCAGACTGAGCACTGCTGTAGTATTCAAAGCTAATGGCTCTGAATAGCTTAGATGCTCTCAAGAAAAGAATGATAAGTCCTTAAGAAGGTGTTTCTGGGGTTGATGCAGCAATAGAATTAAAAAAAAAAGACACATACTGCATTAGTAAAGAACACTAGAAAATTGTATGAAGGCATTTATTTCAACCAGTGTTTTCTATTTATTAGTTTCTATTTAAAATAAAAAGGTGATATCTGTCTAGACCTCTTGGTGCAGTGAAAATACATGTTATTAGAAAATCTTTGCAAGGTTGAAATTACCTTTTCAGCAGAAACAAAGCTACATTATTCTGCTCTTATCATGACAGGAACCATTACACCCTGCTGGATTTACCAGAGGTATAGCAAATTGGATAAGAATTTGTGCTCAGGTGCTGTAGTGCAATACGGAGCTTAAGTACAAATCTACATTTTCTGTACTACACTTTCAAAACCCTGGGAATAAATCCTTTATGAAAACGTGGGCTTATGGTATGTTTATAGTTAGGGCTTTTGTTAGGCATCAGAGGCTTTTGTTTCCTTTGTAATTCTTCCACAGTTGTTCTTAAAACTGAAATGGATAGAAGAAATGGAAATACATTCAAAACACCATAAAAGTGATGGTCTATGTATTCTTTTCTATACTTCAAGAATATATAAAGAATGAGACTATTTCTTGAAAAGAAAGGAACAAAAAGGATAAGCATTCACAGTAATATAATAGTAATAACTCTGTAAGCTAATTTGAATAAAGGCTACCTGCTTAATAGTTTATCTACTGTTTTTTCAAACCACTTTGTTAAATAATACTCCTTCTCCACAGAAGCCTTGTCTTGCCGTTTGCCTCTGACACTGTCTACTTAGAAATCTTGACATACTTGCCAGGAATACAGAAGAATCAGAATCTCTGTTTTAAAGATGAGGAAAGTGAAGCACAGTTATAGGAACAGCCTATATGTAGTTATAGGAACATACTATTGGTATGGCTCCAATCACTTCTCAGAACAAACCACTCCTGAAACCTGAGGTGTCTCAAATGTGTGTGCTTAAGAAAATATTAAATTTAGAAGGTATTTTTGGTTTGTTTTGAATCTGAGTGTGAAAGATTTCTGAACGGATTATGAACCGGCAGAGTTCAGGAGTCCTTGGTTTTAGTGGGGTTCTGGTTAAAGGTATGTAAGCAGTCCCAAGGGATGGCTGAAACCGTTGAGTAAAAATGTGTTTCACAGGTGACTGTGCATGCTCAGAGCAGCTCTCACCTTAAGATGACCCAAGAGGAAAATGATATAGTGAAATTTCTTGGTCAGGATTACCTGCGGGAACAGTGCCCAGTGGATTTGCAGCATCTGACTCTGAGCTGTGAGCTCTTTCCAAGCATCTGTTTTGTTACTGGGTGTAAGTGGAAAACCTGTGAAAAGGATGAATAGTTGCAACAAAGTGGTAAGGATTAAATTCTATGAAAGACTTCTTGCTGCTCTCTGAGACTGGGAAGAAAGTAACTATTGAAACATTTCCTTACACAGAAGATATCTCCCTCTGTTCAAAGAAATATCTCAAGCTTAACAAAATAAGCAGAGACATGACTTGATTTTAGCTGCTGTGTAGTAAGATTTTATGAAAAGGCAAAAAGGTTTTGTCAGGTGAATTAAACATCAGAATGCTAAAGATATATTAAGCAAAGAGAGGGATAGAAAGATAGCCAAAACATTCAGAAAATCTTCCTGACATGAAGCATGTTGCCATGGCAACAGGAACTTAAAATCTCTGCACGTGAAGTCGTGCTTTTTGCCTACATACTTCGATAAGTGTTAAAACCAGGGTGCTGCCCTCAGACCTGACGAGTATTGACAATAATTTCAAAGAATCTCCTGAGACATTTTGTAAAGTCTCATGGAGAATAGTTCTACACCCATACTGAAAAGCATAATTTTTTTTACTGTTTTATTGTATCTTTAGCAATTTGGGATAATTTGAAAAACATTGTAAAATTTCTAAAGTAACTCTGCTTCTCAGAGAACTGTGGTAATGGCTGATGAACCTTGTAGCATTGGACTACAGAGAACAGCCCAATGTGTTCCTGGAGGTAATTCTGTAAATCCCAAGCTGTCACATTTTTGGTGCTGACTATTTTCCTCTCCTTCTAGACTAGATTTGTGTGCAATATACATGATTAAAACATTGAAAAGTGAATTCAGTTTATCCAGAAAGCAAGTTACATGACAACATACAACTCTAGTTTGCTCTAGCAATTGTGTATTACAGCTTCTACAGCTCTGCTCCCTTGCAGAGGAGATTAAGAAAACATCCTAACAGCTACAAATGCTGTGTCACAATTGTTCTACTGGACTTGAGCTGGAAGAATGGTTCCAAAAGAGATAACAGGGATGTCCTCTTCTAAGTCAGGTCCTGACTCTTGGCACAGTGATCACTCTTTGTGATCCATGAAGAGATAAACTAATTTCTCAACTAAGTTAATAGAGATGCAAAACTAGACATAAAAAACAAAAAAAGGTTTGTTATTGATTGTGTGGACCTAAAATTTGCAGCTTTGTGACATTTTCAGAAAATTAGAAAATTACAATTAGTTCTAATTGAGCAGGAAATGGTACAGTCTGCTGGACTCTGTTGCTATCAGGCTGGCCAGGTGATCTAGATACTCCTTTTCTGCAGTCTAGTCACATATTTTATTGTTTTATTTGACAGGTCCTTTCTATCTTCTCTTTAATAACCACTCTGGTGATGACCAATGCAGAATTTTACCCTTTAGGGGGGGAAAAAAAGACAGCCATCTTTACATCTAGGTCTGGATCATAAAAACCCAGAAAACATTTACGTGAACATGATTTGAAGTTATATTTAGTAGCTGAGCTCTTTATTAATTCCACAGCCTCAGTGGACAACTCCAGTATCAGTCCAACCTTCTAGTGAAGAGTTAGTTTCTTCTATCGACTCAATTTCTTCTACTTGTAAGTATAGCCTGTAACTATTGCCCCTCGTCCTTCTGCTTTGCACCTCCAGAAAAATTGTGGATCATCCTCTCTGTAACCTACCAAGATTTTGATAGTTGAAGATAATTTATAGATTCCTCAGTATCTGCCTTACTATTGCCAAAAAAAGATTTTCAGTCCCTTCTTTTTTGTTGTGTGCTCCCAGACCTTGCTGCCCCAGAGATCATTTGCCAGACTCATTCCAGTACTGAATGCAGAGCTCTCAATATGGAGTCACTAGTATTGTAGCATGAAGTATGAAGTATATTTTCTAACATGTCAGAAAGGTTGCTAAATATATTCTATGACCTTCAGACAACTGAGGAGCTAGGTTGTTGGCTCTTGTTATCTCTTCCTGCCTTATGTTTTCTTTCTTCTGTTTTCTTTGTCCTGGTAAGAATAGGGGCTCTTACTGCCCTCAAGATATTGCAGTGTAGACTGTTATTGAAACTTCTTCCTTGACTGGGGACAAGTAAGAGTTATAAGGGAAAGCATAAAAATAGTATCTTTCTGTCAGGATGAAGTTCTCTGTCTTGCAAGAATTATTTCAGAAATTGAACATTCAGAAAGGTTTCTAAAGCTTTTGCTATGGCTTGAAACTGGAGGCTTATATTTCTGGAAGCCACAGTATGATCTTCTGCCAGAGTATACCTTTTCAATCAAAGAACATTCTACTTTAACTGTATTTTTAGCCCTCTAATAGTACCTGCAATATTATGATATTGTCTCTGAGGAAAAGTCGGAACTACGTACCAGATGATGCCACACGTTTCACACTCACAGACCACTTCTTTCCTCCCTCAAGCATACTGTCGCTAAGATTTTGCTCACACACCTAGTACACCAGCACTTCGAAAAGCAACAGTGGAGAACGGACCTTTTTCTCCAAGAGAGGGCAGTGTTTATTTGCTAAACAGTTTATCTTGGCCACTGCTACACAACGTTACTGTTCTAGAGGAGAAGAGCAGAAAAGGATTCTATAAAACAGCTTTCCGATTACTGCTGTTGAAAGCATAAATGCCTTTTTAATGCAGATTTTCAAAAAGAAAACATGCATTTTCTGCATCATGGAATTGGAGGCAATGTGAGAAGAGTATCTTCCTATGGCCAAAAATACATCTTTCTCAGAAATCTAGCAACATACTAAACAGATTAAATATAACCGTATTACTGACATCTCTTTCACAGCCATGTTTCCTTCCACAACCATGCACATAGTCTCACCCTTTCCAGTTGACAATGTTCTTTAATCAAATATATCAGCAGATAGCAGTTTAACCAGCCAAGTTTGAAAGTAACCAGCCAAATTTGAAAGTTAGCTTTAGACTGTCATGGTTTATTCAATTGGGAAACCTTAATAAACGTAATACTTGTAAGTTAGCTGTAGGTATGGAATTAAGGATTTGAACAACTACTTGAAAACGGCACAACATTGTCATCCCCTCCACCCCCACTCTCAACTTATAATGAAAAATGCAATCAAGCATAGTATTTGCGTGATACAGGCACTGTTTTCAGACCTTATACCTAAATTGTTAATTACATGAGAAACTGAAATTCTAACTACAGTTTTCTATTTTCTTTCATTATTGTTGTTATTATTAGATATTTTACAGCCAGGTGGTACAACACAAACGACGCACAATTTTGTACACAAAATTGTTTCCTATTTCCACTTCTCCTACTATCTTCAGTATGGATTTGGAAAACTTGACCCTGTGAAAGAAAAAAACCCAAAACTAAACTTGGCAGCACTCAATTCTTAAAGAAAGTGCCTTATTTTTTGAAAGTACAACTTATAAATGTTTGTGTATTTGATTTTTATTTTTTTGACAATACAGAGTTACGAAATTAAACTTTGTCTTCAAGTTCTTCCATGATGAAGATGTTTTAAACTGGTACAGAGTAGGAAAGGGGAAAAGGAGAAGATTGGCAAATGAGTGAAAAAAACCAGAACCTAGGTTTTTTTAAGAAAATGAACTGAATTATAGCATAAGATGCAATTTAGTGTCATTCTTTCAAAAACCCTTATGCCCTGTCAAAAGTCAGAAATTACATTAATGAAATATAACTGCTGCTCTGGCTCAGTTGCAGAGTTGTGGGGAAGTGCAAATGCACAGCCAGAAAAAGGAAACGTCTTGTCCTTAATGAACGTTGCCAAGAAGCCGAAGTATTACCAGACACTTACTACCTGAAGTGTCTTTGCTACCTAACAGAGCGTCTACTCACGGACTATTTCTGTGCTGGATTGGTCTTTGGAGAGCCCTGTTTCCAGGGTCTACTCCAGTAAAGTTTCATATTAAGCGCTGTTCAGACTCCCGTGGAGGAAAAAAGCCCCAACAACCCCTGTAGTTGTTTATTCTGGCAAAGTGGATAGTGCTGAGGAAAGTTATGTTGTTTTGTAACTTCTTGTCGTCTTGTAGTATAACACAGAACAAGACTGTTGATAAGCAAATTTTAAAATGCCATGACAAATGCTTCATGAATGTGAAAGTGTTCCGTATGGCAGAAAGTCATCTACCTACTTCTTGGCCTACTTGCTTTTCATTCCTAAAGCACTCTTTTGAAGCTAAAGAGACATAAATACTTTTTGCATCATTCAAGGAGTGCAAGGAAGACAGCCTTATGTGGCTTTGTAGTCACAGATCTCATGCTGTATTTATAGACGGCATTCTTCCGTCTCAGCAGCAAAAGCCACATGGAGAAAAAAAATCCTAAACTTTCCTATCTCCCTTCTTTTACACAGATGTTTTGAAATTAAATATTAGAGAATGTGTCTCCTCAAATCCCATTGTTTTAAATAAGACATTTAAACTTGCCTGCTCGCGTGACAGTTGGAGTTACTTGATAGCTATGACAGATTATAAAGGATATTCTGAGACTGATACACTTTTTCTTACACCTTGAGATTATAAAAGACAAGATAGATGAGCCTAATTTGTCAGAATTTGAAGAAGCGCTAGAATGACTCATTGTAAACAAAGCTCTTACATTAAATAATCCCTAAAAATTTTATATTTCATTTCTAACTATAGTCTATGTGCTGCTAAATTCAGAAGTCCCGTTGGCAAAGAGGACATCAAAAACCTCTTTGAATACTTAGAACACAAGAGGAAATGATTCTGGTTAAATATCAGCACAGAAGCTGAAGTTCCAACAATATACCCAGACTACAGGCTAAAATCAGCTGTGGTCATTACATAAACCAAGAATAGTGGTCAATCAGAAAACGTAATAAAGGATACCTGTTGTGAAGCCAAGTCCAATATAAGAAGCTGCTACAATAGAAGAAATTCTTGCTGGTGACAACATTTTAGTGACATCTAATCGTCAATGCTATAAACCATAAAAATAACAAAGAAAACATTGTTTGGGCTGCCAATATTTCCGCTAACATAATACCATCAATAAATTTTACTATCAGCATCAACTGCTCAAAGAAATTACCAATAAAAATCTTTTAGAAGGCATTATAAATACAAAAGCTTTCTAGATATTGCATGATCAAAAATTTCCCATGGTAGCATCTATAAATATTAATTCTATAACCTGTGACATGACAAGAAAAGTCATAACCCAATCTCAAATCCAGCTCAACTAAATTTATGGGGGAAAAAAATTCTTTAAAAATAGAAATTAATGAAGTCAGTCGTGGCAAAAAATAAGGACTTCTTCAAGAACATCTGTCTGTTCTGAACAGGCAAAACAAAAATGCTAAGTAGTTCAGTACATAGAGAAACTGTTTCTAGGAAGCTTTAGCCTACTGAGGATAAGCCAGTGTTGGCAAGGCAGAAATTAAACTATCAAACATAAAATAAAAATTTTGATTTGTGATGCTAAATCTGAACTGTCACATAAAAAATTAATCAGGTCTCAGAATTGTTGGTACATATCTAACGCATGTCTTCCAGATCTCTCTGTTTGTGGGGCTTTAAGTGCCCATTATGTTTTAATGATTGCTTTAAGTCTGCATTAGAGTACAAATATCATTCTTTGCGGTTCTTTGCAACGCCAAAAGAGTTGAAGTAGTGCATGGTAATCAATACCTCATAATCGTAAAACCTTCTTTCTGAACATTAATCCCTCATATCAGCAACTAGTGAATATTAGCAACTGTGCCAGAATGAACTCAAATTAGTCCAGGAGTGGGATTTGGAGTGCAGTACAAATAGATTTTTTTTTTTTTCCTCTTTGGTTATTAAAATGAAAAAAATAAACCTGTCAAATACATGTCTTGAATCAGAATGAAGCGAAACTTCGACCTTGTCTTATTTTTGGATCAAAAAATCTATTTTCTCTTAAAATACAATTGAAATAACCTGGGAGCTTTATATTTAGCCCAAAATGAATACAGGCTCCTAAAAACTGAATACAATCAATCAAAAAGAAAAAGTAATTCCCTCCTATAACACATTTTTAAAATCTAAAATTCCAAAACTTGACCTCACAAGGTTACTGAGTACTAAATGTTGGTACAGTTATAAGGAGGACAAACTCTAATAACACAAGCTGAACTATGCCTAGCTAGACCAGACTGCTGATGATTCTCAAAGCATTTATTCCCCTGACTGATTTCTGAGAGAAGGGCTATGCTCTACTATAGCTGCGCCTACTCCCCAGGTGCATCCAAACCCATATTCAGCTGCTAATTTTCACTTTAATTCATGTTTTTTCTCATTTGTACCATGCTTACAAAGAATTATTGAATGACTGAATTTTTGGTTCCCTGTAATCTTCAATCAATGGCCTTTTGTCTTGGAAATAGTTTTTCTGACACATCACAAGTACCTAGTTGTGATTATTCTGCTTCTTTTTTTTGCAGGATCTTGAATGCTAAATGTCTGAGGTATTTGAGTCTTCAATGAAACTGCAGGTGAAAGACAGAAAGACTTGAAATTGTAGATCACTGCACAGGCCTGCAAGTCCATTTTCCGTTCAACAATTCTGTTGGTCTCTTTCTTGTCCCTCTTGCTTTCTTGTCACTCTATCGTTTATGTTTACAGATAATGGCCAACAAAGTTTCCCTTTTTTCCCTGACAGCTTCTTCTTTATTACTTTTTCTGGTTCACAATTTTAAGTTGGGGAAGGATGTTGGTGTTCATGGTTACTTCAGTTTAATAATCCCAGTCAAGTTTCATTTTACTACAATGCTCTTAGCTATTTTGTAACAGTTTGTGCATATATAGCATCACAGAAAAATAGAATGCTTTGTATTAGAAGGGTCATGTAGTCTACTGCCCTCTGAAGAGAGCAAGGACATCCTGAACAGGATGATCCCACATTCTTTATCATTTTTGAAGATACTAAACAGCACTGTCCCAGGACATACCCCTGAGGCACACCACTTGTCACTAGTCTCCATCTTGACATTCAGCCATTCACTACTACCCTTTGGATGAGACCATCCAATCAATTCCTGAACAATCCAACATTCAAATCAGTATCTCCCCAGTATAGAGAGAAGGATGTTGTTAGGGACAGTGTCAAAGGCTTTGCAGAAGTCCCAACTGACAATATCCATTGCTCTTGGTAGAGAATTGCCCTTGGTAGAGCTCTGCTGAGTGTCTCAAACTGTCTTTCTGTCTTCCTTTTGCCTTACCAGATCTTCTGGAAAGGTCTTTTCCATGATCTTTCCAGGCTCAGAGGTGAGGCTAACAGGTCAGTTGTTCCCGGGGCCTCCTTTCCACCCTTTTTTAAAATGGATCCCATGTTTCTCTTTTGCTGTCACCAGGGTCTTCACCTGATTGCCAGAACTTTTCTAATATCATGGAGAGTGGCTTGGCAACAACAATTCCCTCAGGACTCTGGGATGATTCTCATCAGGTCTGAATATATACAAGCCTATATATATATATATATATATAGGCTTGCATATATTCAATTTGTTCAGGTGGTCACAAATCTGCTCTGCTCTTCCAGGAGGAAGGACTTTGTCCCCTGGTCCACAGTTTGTGGTCCACTGACTTGGAAGGTGTGAGGACAGATGTTGCCAGGAAAGACTGAGGCAAAATAGTTGAATACCTTAACCTTCTCTTGTTACCAGATTGACTTCTTTATCAAGGTGGGCTACGCTTTCTTTAACTTCCCTTTTTTTGTTGACTTGCCTGTAGAAATCCTTGTTATTATTTGCATTCCTTGCCAAGTTCTGCTCCAGTTATGACTTGGCCTTTCTGAGCTGATATATTTCTATATATCCTGACTATCAGCAGAAATAGTTGAAGGAGTCTTGTGAAACTGGAAACTTCTGAGATAGAATTTCACAACCCATCAGACTAAATTTTAAATGTTGGAAAGATCAGTGCACAGTGTAGGTCTGTCTAAGGTGACACTCCAGCTCTGGTGGTGAGTCTTGTCACAAGTGATCAGAGCATGGTAGAATTGCCAGTGTGAGAAAAAAAACGTTAGTATGTAGTTTCCAGCTACAGGAACATTTATAAGTAGACAGAGAAATTGTATTATTATATTCTCATAGATTTTATATTTTAAGCTCTCTTGAACCAGATCCAATTAAAAGTATTTCTGTCCAGACCCAGTAAACTCCCTCTGTTCCTGGCACTGATTTAACACAATTAGGAGAAACTTTACTCAGAATGTATCAAAATAGTGCATTGATATCTCCTCTCCGTACTCCAAGTTCTTCACAAAGTTATTCTCCTTGATTTAGGGTTGAAGGTGAATGACACGGATACAAAGAAATTGTAATACAGTAGTCATGTGAAGTAAAAAGAGTACATGCTACTGCTTCTTGTAGCTGAGATTTTAAAAGTATGAAATGGAAATGTAACAATGGCTAGGAAATGGATAGGAAGGAATGAATGAAAGAAGTTACGGAAATCACGGTATTAGTGGATGAGTGAAACTGTTTTAAGATTAAACTTCTATAATCCTTGATTCTAGTATTTCTAGAATGAAATATTTTAAAACTTCAGAATGAAAGAGAAAGAATTGTGTCTATTTCCTGTAGTCTATTACATAAACCAAATATTCTTCTATATCCTTGTATTTCATAGCTCATGGTAAGAAATTAATTAAAATATTCTATTTTAGTGAGACATTTGTCTTGAGTTCTTTGATAATAGTGCACATAAATCCTCTGAACACTTTGATTTGTATCTAAAGCATTGATGTATCATAGAATCATAGAATCGTTAGGGATTGGAAGGGACCTCGAAAGACCGTCTAGTCCAATCCCCTTGCCACACCAGGATCACCTAGACCAAGTAGCACAGGAATGCATCCAGGCAGGTGTTAAACATCTCCAGTAAAGGAGACTCAACAACTCCCCTGGGCAGCCTGTTCCAGTGCTCTGTCACCCTGATTGTCAAGAAGTTCCTTCTCATATTTACATGGAACCTCCTATGTTCCAGCTTACACCCATTGCCCCTTGTACTATCACTATATGACACTGGGAAGAGCCTGGCTCCATCCTCCTGACACCCGCCCTTCAAATATTTGTAGACATTAATAAGGTCACCCCTTAGTCTCCTCTCCTCCAAGCTAAAGAGACCAGCTCCCCCAGCCTCTCCGCATAAGGGAGGTGCACCATTTCCCTCATCATTCTTGTTGCTCTATGCTGGACTCCCTCTAGCAGCTCTGTGTCCTTGTTGAACTGAGGGGTCCAGAACTGGACACAATACTCCAGATGTGGTCTCACTAGGGCAGACTAGAGGGGAGAAGAACCTTGCTCGATCTGCTAACCACCCACCTTCTGATCTACCCCACAATGCTGTTGACCCTCTTGGCCAAAAGAGTACACTGCTGGCTCATGGTCATCTTGCTGTCCATCAGGACCCCTAGGTCCCTTTTTCCTACACTGTTCTTCAACAGGTCAGTCCCAAGCCTCTACTGGTTCCTGGGGTTGCTCTTGCCCAGATGCAAGACTCTACACTTACCCTTGTCATAGTCCAATCGATTTCTCCTAGCTCAGCTCTCCAGCCTTTCTAGGTCTTGCTGAATGGCAACGCAATCTGCTGGGGTGTTGGCAACACCATCCATCTTTGTGTCACCAACAAACTTGCTGACAGGGCACCCTAATCCCTCATCCAAGTCATCAACGAATAGATTGAACAGAACTGGTCCCAGCACTGACCCTCTGGGCACTCCACTAGATACAGGCCTCAAACTAGACTCTGTCCCATTAATCACTACCCTCTGGCTTCTATCCTGCAGGCAGTTCACGATCCTCCTCGCTACCTGATCATCCAGTCCACACTGCCTCAGTTTGGCTGCGAGGATGCTGTGTGAAACTGTGTTGAATGCCTTATTGAAGTCAAGACAGACCACATCCACTGCTCTACCATCATCTATCCACCTGGTTATGCCCTCATAAAAGTCTATCAAATTGGTCAAGCATGACTTCCCTTTGGTGAAGCCATGCTGACTGTCTCTAATGAACCTCCTGTCCTTGATGTGCTTGAAGGCAGCATCTAGAACAAATTGTTCCATCACCTTTCCTGAGATGGAGGTGAGGCTGACCGGTCTGTAGTTACCGGGGTCCTCCTTCCTACCTTTTTTGAAGATTGGAGAGACATTTGTTACGTTTCAGTCCCTAGGCACCTCTACGGATCCTCATGTTTTTGCAAAGATGATGGTGAGTGGCTTAGCAATGTCTCCCTTAGTACACGCAGGTGCATCCCATCTGGGTCCATGGATTTATGTGCCTCTATTTTTCTCAACTTATCCCTAACCCAGTCCTCATCAACCAAGGGAAATTCCTCTCTTGTCTCATCTTCCTCTGGAGCCTCAGCTGTCTGAGGCTTGATATCAAGACAGCCCCAAGAAGTCTAGACAGAGACAAAGAAGGTGCTTTCTCTGTACCCTCTGTCTCCAGGGCACCCACCTAATTCAGCAGGGGGCCTACATTGCCTCCAGGTTTAGTTTTACCTGCAATGTATTT
>JAOXOE010028668.1:0-15745 GCA_028565055.1 Phoeniculus purpureus
TCAGCCGGCTGTCAATCAACACCCCCAGGTCCTTCTCCACCAGGCAGCTCTCCAGCCACTCTTCTCCAAGCCTGTAGTTCCTTCTCATACTCATATGGAACCTCCAATGTTCCAGCTTACACTCAATGTCCCTTGTCCTATCACTAGATGACATTGAGAAGAGCCTGGCTCCATCCTCCTGACACCTACCCCTCACATATTTATAAACATTAAGGAGGTCACTCTGCAGTCTCCTCCAAGCTCAAGACACCCAGCTCCCTCAGCCTTTCCTCATAAGGGAGGTGTTCTAGTTCTTTCATCATCTTCATTGCTCTGTGCTGCACTCTCTTCAGCAGCTCTGTTTCCTTCTTGAACTGAGGAGCCCAGAACTGGACACAATACTCCAGATGTGGTCTCACCAGGGCAGAGTAGAGCGGGAGAAGAACCTCTCTTGATCTGCTAACCACCCCCATTCTGATCCACCCCAGGATGCAGTTGGCCCTCTTGGCCGCAAGGGCATATTGCTGGCTCATGGTCATCCTGCTGTCCACCAGGACCCCCAGGTCCCTTTCTCCTATACTGTTTTCCAACAGGTCAGTCCCCAACCTATACTAGTACCTGAGGTTGTTCTTGCCTAGATGCAGGACTCTGCACTTGCCCTTGTTGTATTTCATTAAATTTCTCCCTGCCCAGCTCTCCAGCCTGTCCAGGTCTCACTGAATGGCAGCATAGTCTGCTGGGGTGTCTGCCACACCTCCCAGTTTTTTGTCATCAGTAAACTTGCTGACAGTGCACCTTAAGCCCTCATTCAAATAGTTAATGACTCGATTGAATAGTACTGGTCCCAGTACTGACTCCCGGGGGACTCCACTAGATACAGGCCTCCAACCCAACTAGACTCTGACCCATTGACCATTACTCTCTGGCTTCTATTCTGCAGCTATAACTGTCAGGTTTTTGAGTATTTAAACTGATCTATACTATTGTCCCTAGCAAGGACTTGGGTTCTAGATTTGTCTCTTGCATATTGCTTTGTTTCACTTCATTGACCTTTGATTTCCTGTATCATATCCCCTAGATGACCAAACTGCATTAAAGTCACTAGAATTATAAGCACTTTGTCCTCACTTATTTTTTTTACACGTCTGTCTTTCTGCTAAAAGATTGAAAATTGGCTCTAATTCTGGAAAAAAGCTAAGTACACACCTGTGAGAATTTTACAGACAAAAATGTCTTGCATCATATAAATCTGCCCTGTCACCTCTGAAAGGGGCTTTGCGTTAGCTGCAAAGCTGCTTATACATGGACAGGGTTGTATTTCTCAGATGGGAAATCAAAACAAGTGGCATGGTCATAATTTCAGTCTGGACTGAGCATAGAGCAGGCAAGGAAAACAGGCTTTAAGAACAGACACAGTAAAGGTCAGCAGCATTAAACAAGAAGAACGGGGGACAGTGCTTAGTGTTTTAGGGTTTTTTTTTTTCTTTTTTTTTTTTAAACTGGCTGAAACTATTGCCTTTTCTGCAAGGACTATCAAAAAGATACTAATGACTTAGCATTGACCAATCCATCCTGGAATTTGTCTTAAGTTGTTCCTCAACATCTTTGAATATATGATTTTTAAAAACAATGCGCCCCAGATATAGACAAATAAAACAAGGATGGAGTAAAGACAACCCTGAAGTGAGTTGTAGTTGTGTGTATGCGTATTTTGGGTGCAAATTAAGTATGTTTTCATCTTACCTTTAAGCTTGGGCTTTTTTGCACAACAAGGAAGCTATCACTCCTGGGTTTGAGCTATTTCAGGGAAATCTATTCAGAAACACTCAGGGTAACAAGGGAGACTGAAGTGCCACTTAGTATACTGCCTCTATCACAGAGTAACTGCCAAGACTTGGAGTTAATGTTCTTCAGGCAGTTTTGATTAGCTTAAAAGGATACACCTATGCTAAAAGCTCTTTCTGAATTTGCAGACTAAGAGACTTAAAAGCAATCAGCAATTCTAATTCTCATCTCTTCTGCATCTCCCCACTGCAAAAATACAGGAGGGCTAGGACATCTAAGACTGTTACAACTCCTTCTATTACCTGGAGAATTTGTGTATGGAGTACCTCATTTCTTCCTGTCAGGTGTGTGATGCAGATTTCAGCCCCCCTATTCAAATGATCCTCTTCCTAAATTACTGGGAAATACTGAATTCCCACTCATAGTACACAGCAAACACTCATTAGTAACACTGGATGTATCCTAGTTTTCCCAGTAGCAGCTAATACCAGACAATCGTCCCTCACCTAAAGACTCTTACAAAGAATGGACACGCACTAATCAAAACTAGAGAGACACAGTATCTAGTTATCTTAAATTCTGACATTCACATGTTGTTGCATTGAAATTCCAAAACACGCTTCATCTTCCAAACCAAGGAACTGACACAAGGTTGATGCGTGTCTCTAGGAATTGTACACAGCGTGTTTTAAATGTCTGTGAGGAACCAAATCCCTCTTCTCCTTGGAATAAGGCAAGACAACTCACCTTGAAAAACACAAAACTTGAAACAGAGTTCTCAAAGAGCTCTCTCTTAGGGGAGAAGAAAATACTGAAGGCAAGTGAAATTTGGAGAAGGAATCTTCTGACATAATTGTTTGACATGGAGCAAGCCTTTTAACCACAGGGAGTCTGGGCCAGCCAGTTCTCATTAGGGTAGGTATGAAAAATTTTTGCTTTGCCTTGTGCTCCAGACCACAAATGTGCAGTCTCACAACGAGCTTAACCCTGAGGCTTACTAAAATTTTTAAGTTTCTTAATGTTACTCAGGGTAAATGCACTTAGTTCACCACTTTGGATAAGGCTTTTCCATCTAACTTTTTTGCTTTGAGAAATAACCTGAACTTCATTAATTCCACAAGGCAGAAGCTAAGGCAAAGCTTCTTGAATTTGCAGGATGCATCACAGAGCACATACAAGTTAGATTTTCTTTCTGACACCATTTTCTTTCTCTGATTGTGTAGAATATTTTTATTGGTTACATAATGAAATCATAAGGGCATTTCCTCATGTATGTAATCTTATTTACAGCATGAGGTATCTATTCACCTCCGCACAAAGAATTTTAAAGATCTATTCCAACAGCTAACACAGAACTCCAACTGCTTCAATGAATTCGAGCAGAATACAAGGTTCGTGGTAACAATGTTCTTTGACTAAATTTTCTACAAACATCTTCAAAGCATGGTAGTAAATGTCACCTGTGGCAAGTCTGAAGCTGATGGATAACCTGAGATTGAGTTTGAGATGGAAACTATGAACCATACTGTTTACCTCACTCAGCTGAGGGAAGATGGAATTTCTACTTTTTGCTCTATTAAACTACAGCTGTTAAGTGTTTTTCCACATTCTCAAAATCAACCTAGGAAAGGATTAATGTGGTCAGTAATCTAAGCATTTGCAGGTCTGGACCACAGAATCAGACATGAGCAAGAAGCATTTCTGCATTTCCCCACATACACAAAAGTGCAATGAAATGAAGAGTAGATGAGAGAGACAAAACAGCTGACAATAACAAGAACAAAGGGACCCAAGATGGGTGAAGTATCTCAGAGAAAGGGGAAATGAAAACCAGATAGGTCACATGAATATAATATACAGACTATATCTAAAACTAGAAAAATCCTGTGGGCTTTAACAATACTCTGGTTGAGCTATTCGGAAGAATCTGTACAATGAGTAAGCATGAGAGCCCTATTAACTACTAGCGAGCAGAAGGTACCTCACTGCTGCTTTAACAAGTCCTTACTGGTGTTTGTTACTATTCTTACACATGGAAGATCTTCAGATCACTAAAATAAGGCATTGTTTGCAGGATGCAGTAAGGGATTGTAAGATGCAAATTCAGAACAGCGAAATGCAGATTCTAAGCAGCGGTTTTTCTTACCTTTCAAATGCTGGCCAGGAAGTCTCTTCACTGAGTTCGGAACCATCACTGCTACCTGGAAGATAAGAACGAATGTATTTTATTTCACAACCTACAGTACATCTCTTTCAATTATGTCTGTTTATTCTTGGAATATTTAAGTTTTTTTTTTTTTTTTAAATACTTCACTGAAATAACTACAATGAAAATACTTTGCCATCTACTTCAGGAATTTCACAAAAACTGAGGTAAGGATTTGAAGGGACAGAGCCTAGGCACACATTAAGAAGATGAAGGAGTACTAATAAATGGGAAAACCATTTCCAAAGTTTAAAAAACATCCTGTGCACATTTTTGTTTGATTAACACAATATTTAAAAATAAAAGTCATTTATTTAAATAATTTCTTATGAAGTCATCCGTGGTCATGACACACGAAGTGCTGAATCTCCAATACATTACAAGGGTTTACTGATTTGAGAAGCTTCAAACAAATCTGTAAAACTACCTCCCACTTACTTTTATCAGATCACAACAATAATTTATGCTTCTGTGCTTCACAGAGTAGCTCAATGTTATTGCAAGCATTTTATTTTAAATACTAGGGGCAGAGGAAAACCAAAATCCAGGTATCTGCTGCATCATGGCAGGCCTATAATTAACACGCTAATTTTAAAATTGTAGTAGATCCCATCAGCCTGAAGAATTGTATTTAAATCTAGACACAAGATAGCATTACCTGTAATGCTGTTAAACATCAGCAAAAATATATCAATAGAGAAATACTGTTAACAGAACTCAGTAACTTCAGTTACTAACTGCACTACAATGTGCTGCTAGCTCTCCACCTTTCACACCAGACCAGCTTCCCATGCCAGCTTGCCCTCCACTTCAAGGCAACATGGTTCTGGCTCCAGACAATCCTAGGTCCTCAGTTTCAGCTGCATTCAATGTCTGTCACTGCTAAAAGTCCACCTTTCGGCCCATCAAGTCAACAGCTTTACTTCCTGGATACTCATACTTAAAAGGAAAAACTGATTTACAATTGTTTTTTCAGACAAGGTGAAAAAAAAGAAACCAGAGATCTGAATCAACGCATCTTAGTTAAATGTTCCCATAGAAAATCAAAGGCTGAAAATGGGAACAAGTTCCCTGTAATTTTACACAGAAAAAAACCAGCGGTACCTTTAAGGATAAAGCTAAATCTGTACACAGGTGTGTCTGGACATCTACAGAGTAATCACAAAGCAAATATGGAGGCAACAAAAATTCACATACAGCAGGAATAATTCCAGACAGGAGCCATATAAATCTCAAGTCTCAGCATGGACCAAAATTCTCCCTATGCAAAATCCAAGAGAAAATATGTGCCTTGATCTGCCAGCCAATTCATTTTAGTTGCCTCATTTCTCAACATCCTCGAATGGTCATGCTCTCTATTGCATACTAGATAACCTGGCCTCAACTGATCCTGAGTTTTTCCTAAAGGAAGGTCCTAACCTGGTTCACATTTAATATCGCACTTAAAGAGACTTGTACAGTGGAAGACGCTAAGTGACCAAACACTGGTGGAGCTTCTGGCTCTTAAGCTAGGCATAAAGGTCTGCAAGAAGAGGATTAAAATACTCAACAGGTGACCACTCATTTTCTAGGGGTTTCTTTAATATTCCAGCATTACATTTTCAGTTCATTGATCCTTAAGCACTCAACTGCTTAAAAGGTTACAGCAGCATATAGGTCAGCAGCAGAAGAAAAGAGCAGTTACTTACACTGCTGTGATTTAAACTTCCTCTGCAGCTGTGAGGACAACTTATTCATTTCATCCAAACAAAACCAGCTGTCTTCTCTTTAAGGGAACAAAGTTTCTTCAAGTAACATGGTTTGGAGATGAAGTCACAGAATTATTGAGGCTGGAAAAGATCTCTGAGATCATCAAGTCCAGCCCATGACCTAACATCACCACAATCACCTAGACCATGGCACTAAGTGCCATGTCCAGTCTATTCTTAAACAGCTCAAGGGATGGGGACTCCACCACTTTCCTGGGCAGTCCATTCCAATGTCTGGATCACCCTTTCCGAGAGGAAGGGCTTCCTAATATCCAACCTAACCCTCTACTGGAGCAGCTTCAGGCCTTCTCCTATCACTAGTCGCCTGGGAGCAACCCGCCTCACTAAAACTTCCCTTCAGGTAGTTGTAGAGAGTGATAAGGCCACCTCTGAGTCTCCTCTTCTCCAGGCTAAACAATCCCAGCTCCCTCAGCCTCTCCTCATCAGACTTGCCCTGTATCATGCGTAAGAGATTTGAGAGACAACTTTCAGCTACTTATTTTGAGTAAGATCTCCCAGCTGACTATCTTTTAAGAAGACTGTAGTAGAGTATGATCTTAAAGTACTGTAATCCTTTTAGCAGTGGAAAAACAATTAGTAAAGTAGGTTTCAAGTATGATGCTTTTTCAAGGGAATTGAGCATCCTGGACTGTTGTGAAGACAGGAGCGCGTTTCTTTAGTCATTCAAACAAGTGACAGAACAGCATGAACAGCTAGTGAATAACTGATGGTTATGCTCCCATCAAACTAAGGCATCTAGAGCAAAAGAGCCAAAATGTAATTTTCCTGGAATTGATAGTTCTTACTACAGTATTAGCAAAGATACAAAAGCTAAACTAATTTGGGAAGTTCATAAAGTTTCATTGAAAAAGTATAATCTACAGAGAAACTGACAATTATACTTCTAAAAACAACATGAATTGATAAAAAAAAAGTGGGACAAACATCACAGCTATTAACATTTTTATTAATGCATCTGTATGTTTTTTGAAATCATAAGAAAAACCTGGAAAAGGTTAAATTTTAGCATTTGACTAGCTCTCTAACATCTATAGAGAACATCGCGAGCACGATTCTTTACGCTCTAAAAAACTCTAGATTTTTTTACACAGCAACCTCTGATACTGAAAAAACCTAAACCTCTTTCCCAAAAGGAAAAGAACATACATTACCATCCCTCCCCTCAACAAAACAGAGGTGAAAGGAACTGTTTTTAACTTAAAAGTTAGATGTCTAGCCAAATTCTGTTTAAACATTAAGGACACTTATTTGATGATCACCTCAACCAGAAATATTTCATTAATTCAGTACTTTAAAAATGTATGACCTTCTTAAATTACTCTCAAGTATGTGCTCCATTACTTGAGTTTCTGCAACAGTCTCAAGCAGCTCTTCAGATTAAATTTAAATACAAATCCTAGGTAGCACAAATCCTTTCTATTTAAGTAATGTTCTGTCCCAGTTTTAGCTTTATGTCAAGAAGTCACTTAAACCACTATTTTCCATCAGTTTTCTTTAATAATAAGATTTTAAATGTCTTGCATGAGTTTTAAAAAAAATACAATTGGACTTTCATTTAAATATACTACATAACATGAAGGCCTTTTCCTGTCTTAGGAATAGCAGTTCAAAAACCATTTTATCAATTGCTAACTGTGCTGATTATTATCAGCACAGATGTTTCAGAATGGTTTACACCAACCTCATACTGCAGCTGAACACAAATGAGAGTATTCTGTTCACATCTGTAGATGCTCATACCCGGCATCTATGCTGCAGTCATACAAACAGCACGAGACTAGGTTCCTGGTTAGGGGATAGGGAATGTCTGTGCTGTGGCATACCCATTCACCCCAGTCATGGCATCCACCCAGTGCTGAAAGTCTGAGGATACTGAACGTATAACACAGGCTTCCTTTATCCACAAATTAGTTCCCAAAGTTAAACAGGTGTTAATATAAACAAACCGACCCCAAAGAGTTTAAAAAGTATTCACATGAAAAATTCTTTCCGCTTCTCAAATCTCTGACACCCTCTGGGCTCCAGCTGCAGTGTTTCCAGAGCCCTAGTCACCACAGCTGGTCACTGACCTGACACAGCTTGAAATTCTGACATGAAAATATAAAAAACTGATCAAGCCTGAAAATCAATTACTGTATCAGAGTATAGCCCAGCTGACACCACGGAAAGGGACTCCATGTCCTAAAAGTTAGGTTCTGCCTTCTTGAGTCTATGACCACATTGAAAATACTCAGTGTTATGAGCACATAGTTCATCACCATTTAACTACACTCAAATTTAACTGTGGACTTGCTAGTTAACTGAGTAAGAATGGTGTGAAATGACTTGAGCAATATAATGCCACAGAACAGACACAAACTTTTAATAGTATCACTGACAGCTTCATCAAGAAAAGCTAACAAAAGCAAATAACTAAATGCATGAAGAAGGGGCAGAACAGGAGGGTTGTACAGCTGTATCAACCGCAAAGCACAGAGCACATGCCTCAGACCAAACAATACTCATAAGCATTTGAGATTAAATGAGATGCTGTAACTCCTGTTTATCCCTCTTCTCAGATCTATGCACCTACTTGTGCCTTTTTAACCTAAAAGTGTTATACAGCTACCATGAATAAAGTAGTAGTTCACACTATTGAAACAGAGAATTCACTCTTAGGGCAAGGTACAGGCACCTATTTACTTATTTAAATGGAATAGTAGGGACAAAAATTAATGTATGTATTCTGCCTGAAACTCTATCCAAACTTTGATCTTCTGATGCAGACTGCTGATGACTTAGAGTCCTTAAATATCTCAGTTGCACTCTACAGGGTAAGGAATCAAACAAACATTGGCTGTGTAGAATTCTTCCCTACTGTATAGGCTGCCAAAAACCTGGAAGTAAATGCATACACTGTGTATCTACACCTATGCTTCATTTATTTGAAGAGAAATATAATCCCTTATAGAATTCCAGATGGTGACCTAACTTAATTCATTAAAATGCTGATATTCATGTATGTACGTTATGTCAGCTTAGGTTTGAAAATTCAGTGTTCTTACAAAGGCACTCTACTACATTAGTCAACACTGACTTAAAATATCTTTCTTCTGCTGTATTAATTTCTCTGATTGCATTAGAATAAAGTTATCCTCAAGTGATTTGAACATAGAAAAGAAGGCAGATTTTCAAGAGGCTTAGGTCTTTTTTCAGATGTCTCATCTATATCATTGAAGATTAGGAAAAATAACTTAAAAAAACAGTTTGAGAAACAAACCACTCCAAAGTTACAACAGATTGTGAACTCAGTGCTGCTACAAACACAGAAATGCTTCCTTTGAAATTTTAAACACCATTCTCGGGCTGCCTGGCGGGTTGTGGAGTCTCCTTCTCTGGAGACATTTAAAACCCATGTGGATTTGTTCCTGTGTTAGTTGATCTAGGTGATCCTGCTGTGGTGGGGGACTGGGCTAGACCATCTTTTGAGGTTCCTTCCAATCCCTAGTGTTCTGCAATTCTGTGATTTCTTCTAAGTATTTTGTGTTCACACCTCAACAGTATTATTAAATAGTCTATATGAGGCCTCATCCTTTAAAAAAAAAACAACCAACCAACCAAATCCTTAAGCAGAAATACTTGGCATCCTGTATATTATGTGCTGTGAGAGGACAAAAGCCACACAGAAGCAACATATGAAAAGGGGCCTATTAAAACAGGCTGTCTTTTAGGCTCTATGCAATTAGACATTTAGGTATTGTAAATGAATTCAGCTTCAGAAAAGAAATTCATTAATGCAGCTGAGCCAAACTGTAAGAAATTGTACAAACCCAAAACTTCTGAGAACATGAATAAAATGAGCTGAACACTGCTGCAAAGACACTTAAGCATACACTTAAAAAGTGTATACATTAAAAGTATAAGAAAATTAATATTAGAAAACCTCATATAGTGGAGTACTACAGGTATACAAGACACATATTTTACAAATAAGAAGGAATTTTCTGCTATTTCTGAGTGGAACCATGATCTTAATGCTTAAAAGCATCTTAATTTATTCTAGTTTAAAGTGAGGAGTGGACAGCAGGCAAATACATGCCCGAGAACAGCTGCTACGAGTCAGAAGGTGTTCCTCCCACCTAGACAACAGCAATGCTCAGATATCAGAAAGGCAAGCTCACTTGTGCATACAGTGACCTCACCAAAACCAAGTTCTATGCAACAGAGCTACCTTGTAACTTTACAACTCCTTGACAGCAAGTAGGAGGGGTTCTCAATGAACTTCCACTGCAAAGGAAAAGCATCTGTCCCAGTTTGCAAAAAAAGCAGATATTCTAGATTGTCCATCCAAAAAAATACATTTCCAGCAGTTATTTGTCTGTATTTTTGTGTGTTATTGGTAAAAAAGCTTCTTTAGAATCATAGAATCATTAGGGATTGGAAGGGACCTCAAAAGATCATCTAGTCCAACCCCCCCAATCTTTGTACTCCACAGAAATGAAGCGGGGTTTTAAGAACAGAAGCCTTAAACCTCTTCATAGGCACACCCTTCAGAATGAGATGAATCATATCCTCGAAGATCTTCATTCACTATATGTTCATAAAGAGATCCACATGACTAGTTCAAATGCAGCCATCAAGACCGTGAACATCTGAAACCTGAAAAAGACCACTTCCTCTTGTTACATGCTTTGATCTGGCCATGAATCTCAAACCTAGACCACATCTGGAATATTGTGTCCAATTCTGGAACCCTCAGTTCCAGGATGCAGAACTGTGCAGAGCCACAAAGATGATGAAAGGAGTGGAACATGTACCTGATGAGGAAAGGCTGAGGGAGGTGGGCCTCTTGAGCTTGGAAAAAAGGAGACTGAGGGGTGACCCCAGTGGAAAGGGTGGGTGTCAGGAGGACGGAGCCAGGATCTGCTCAGTGCCATCCAATGATAGGACAAGGGACAACAGGTGTCAGCTGGAACAGAGGAGATTCCACATAAATATGAGAAGGAACTTCTTCCCAGTGAGGGTGACAGAGTACTGGAAGGGGCTGCCCAAGGGGGTTGTGGAGTCTCCTTCTGTGAAGACATTTAAAACCCATCTGGACATGTTCCTGTGTGACTTGACCTAGGGGATCTTGTTCTGGCAGGGGGAATGGACTGGACTGATCTTTTGAGGTCTCCACCAATCCCTAACATTTGGTGTTGCCCTAACTCATTTCTATCCCAGATTAAAAGTTTCTATTGTGGGGATTACTGCAGAAATCCAAGCAGAAGAGTCCTGATTTATCCGAAGAAGTCAGCATGTTCACCAGTGGAAAAAGAAGCTACTCTAAATCTTTGTAACATGCTCATCAATTAATGAATTGTAAATGCACTACAGCAATCTGTTAGCAGCAAAGGCAACACATGCACAAGGCCTGATAGAAAATAAATGCAAATTCACACACTTTATATCAGATTCTTCAATATGAAAGGATTGGAAAAGTCTAAACATTTCTGAGTCCTCAAACACAACAGTGATTTAAAGCAGTATTACAGCAGTCTCTAAGGTCACACTCAAGGTGCTGGCATAGCAGAAACACTGTCCATGTTTTGAAAAGGGATCATTTATCCCAAAAGTTAACTCCCATCTAGACTTGTATCTAAGAAAAGGTAGCCCTGTTTCTAGAGCAAAAGGTTTAAATCTACATTTATGGGCAAGGTTAGGAATAACACTTTTCATTACGCATATTCAGGAGGAGTTTTCCTGACAGTCTTTTGAAGTTGTGTTGTAGAATACTGTAAACCTCCTCTTTGCTGTACTATTTCCAAGTACTGAGTAAACAGATTATTTCAAACACGAGGGAGGAACTTAGCAGCCTCAATCAACTTCCTTAAATCCTGCTGAGGCAGCAGTACAGAATACCAGTCAACTTACACTTCCAGTAATTCTTCAAGTAGACATAATGCAAGCGTCCAGAACTCCTCCATACAAATTTCATTCAAATTTTGATAATCAAGAAGCAGCTAAAATAAACCCTGTCAAAACAGCAATAAAACTAAAGTACCTGAGCACAGGAAGGCTGGAGGTGTAAGAGAATGGGCGAGAAGTTCAAACAACAAACTCTGACCTTACACAAAATGTGTAATATTGCCATTACAAGATCACGTCACTGATTACAAGTGGCTATCTGTTCCAATTTGTAAGAGATCAAGTCAATAAGGTCATACAAGAGACCGGAGTTGAAACACTCAGAAATGAGACAATGTAGGAAAACTGTGGTCCCCAAAATGTCTACATGTTGACTGGTTCTTAATTGTACCTCATGAAAAACTGCTTTTTGGCTCTGGAGAAATTTCTCTGCTAGGCTCTAGAGGAGGTAAAGAAATAATTTACCCCAGAAAAAAGCATCAACTGCAGAGAAGCTGCTTAGGTATTTAAATAAAAAACATCAGTAAAAAGCTGCCATGAAAAAAAAAGTCAGTGCTACATCTCAATGCAGGTGACCACAGCTTGGTAGCTTGGTTCTCCTGTACTGTGTAATGCCCAAGAACACCAGCTGCCTGTGTGCTGACGAGAGGCATCATTCCTGCTGGATGACTTTGAGATGGCAAACTGCCACAGCAGAGGACCTGTAGAAAACAGGGATGGGTGATGCACATTTAATAGTGGAAGCTGTCTGATGCAAATATGTTCAAATTACTTTGGTCTAATGTCGTACCACAGATCTACTTATGAAAGCAATTTTTTTTGCAGAAAGTTCCCTTTCTCCACATTAAAAAAAAGGTATATTTAATGTTTTCAAGAATATTATCATCTCCTCAAGAAAATACATAAGCAACTTCTGAAAACGGCATAGTTTGAAACTATGTGACCTTGTTTCCTTCCACAAAGGCTAAAAAGTAAAACTTTTTAAAAATTAAGTTATCCAAAGAAACGTGTAACTACAAAAATCTTTCATTACCATAACTGCATAAAAAGTAAACACTCTTGTATTACAGCAAGCTAGTAATTTTCAGAAAAATTACTGTGATAGGGGTTCCACCTCTCAACTCTGGTTGCAGTTAGGTGGATCTGAAGAAAGGCATGTATCTCTGTGTATCAGGAAAAAAGAGCCAGTGCTATCCCATAGGAAACTCAGGAAGCAAAAGCTGCCCTTCTCAACGTACACTTTTAAAATTTGTCCTACATTTGAATTTGTATTTTAGACAAGTGCTGCTACTTGCACAGTCACCAACTAATCCTATTAAAAACTTTACTAAAAGACCATGTACTGCAGACGTAACATTTACAGTTCCTACCAATTGAAATTCCACTTGAAAGGGTAGAGCTTTCAGCTTGCCCTCGAGATGCAACATTAGGCTCCATGACGCTGTCATCCAGTAGGTGCCTTGATCCTGCGTTGGGGAATGTTGCGCTCTTAAATTCAGCTGTGTTCATTTTGTGTATGAAGCTAGAAATGAACAAGGATAAAACAGGTACGTTATTTTTGATACATCCCAAAAGCTGTCTAACATTCTGAAGGACTGCATGCAGCATGTTCCAAATATCAAGCTAGACATAAGCAATTGAGCACAAACTATTATCTATAGCGCACTCTTGGAGCAAATAAAGTCTGGAGTAACTAAAAAAATTACTTTTAATAGCCTTATGTATTTTTGTCTTACTCCATACTTACAAAACTGAACTTCTGAACCGCACTGAAGGTAAACTTAACACAATGTAAGAGGTTAATTACTGAATAGTGTTTTGAAAAGCTGACAAGGGAACTGATGATGTAGACATGATCAAAACATACACCTACACAGAAAAAAAGCTGTTACTACACACACCTTTGTGAAAATCTACAAATGAGACCTCACTATAAAAATACCAATAAAACAGTTATTTCAGTTTGAGTTACACTGGCTTTGAGCTGCTTTAATGATAGTTCTATCATGCAGAAAGAGAACCTCTCTTGGGTAACTCATTAGCTACTCTTATCATCCTAGCAACCACACAATCTTCCCGTTGTGTCTAATTCTCTCTGGATGCGATGCTACCATTATAGTTCTGAGCTTGCTCTCGTACTGTAACTTGGTCTCTAAGTGAAGTAGTGGGTACAAATCATGTTATTTTTAAAAAGCAAAGCTTTTTAAACCAAAGGTGATACATCACAAAGCTTATGATTTTCAGGTTAAATAAAAGGCTGACTTGTATCCCAGACTATGACATTTCCTGTGTCCATGTGTTATCAGGTTCCTGGGAGAAGGGGGTGTTGGTGGTAGCAAGGCTCCTTCAGCTGCAACATTTTTCCGGCCACTTTGTGGAGATGCTCCAACCTCAGAGCCTGGGAACAAGAGAAACATTAGTCCTGAGTAACTTTAGAATTATTGTCAGGGTTAAAACTTCCTAAACACTATTTGTAAGACATAGCCTGTAATAAAACTATTTTTAATACTTATATGGGTAACTAAAACCCTGTACATTAGGTTTCTTTCATAGCATGAAAAATAAACATGCTTATTTCAAATAGATGACTGAATTACAAGTCATAGTTTAAAAATCCTAAATGTTGCTGCACTAGCCATGGTAGCATTAAAAGGCTTCAACCAATTTTACATTTTGAAATGTCTGCCTTCAACTGCTTTTGGCACTGATCAGAAATTATGTACATTATTGGAAGCACACTATACTGTGAAAAGTTTAGATGAAGGCTCTTCTGTCTAGACACAACAAAGAATGAATATTAACAGCTCTTCACCCCAAAACGACAATAATGACTTGGTGCCACAATACATAAAAGAACCTCAAAACTGGACTCAATTCCTTGGCATAATTTCTTTACAGAGCACCTTTAGACTTTTTATTACAAATACACAGTGTTTCGCACTTCACACTTCTTAACTAGCCTCAGGCAAATATTTTCCATGTTTGCAACTCAAAAATAATGCACTTGACAACCTCAAGTCTTCTCACATTTATAAGCATTTACCTACTAAATCTTCTCTGGAAGCAGCAGAGTGGGGGGTGCTGGTCCCTGGTTCTATCTTTAATGAAAGTCTGCATTAAAGAAGCATTATAATTACTTTATCAGCAAATAGAAGCATAAAAAAGTAAGTTTTTGAAAAGCTGGTTGTTTTATTTACAGTTGAAAGCTGCCCTTTCTACAATTGCAAGAATCACTGTAGAATTAATACAAACTGTGCAAAGATATTTAGCACTCATTATTTAAAAAACATTCTTTTAAAGTTTTTTTGGGTAGAAAACACCCTGCAACTGCAACAGGGTGCAAGATTTCAAAAACTTTACATGCTAGGGCATAATGTAATAAACTAGTTTATTGCTTTGGTTCATGTAGGCAGGAGAGGTTTGCAATACCATGCAGAAGAAGGATAAAGTCAAGAAGCAAAGCTTTGGCTCTAGCACAGCCTTGCAACCTCTTCTGCGTAAGTAAGCCTGCCAGAGCTGGCACAGCCAGCCACACGCAGCAACACAGCCTCACATGAACTGCTAACATGGTGGAAGGAGAAGGGGATGAGAGTACTGGCCTGTGTTGGCATCACCCTTCAGGGAAAACAAGCCAGGACCTACATACGTAGCAGACAAGTTAAAGTCTGTGACAATACCACCACTCCAGTATAAAGACTGGGAAGAATAAGAAGTACACAACTGCTCCGCTGTCTTGGCTAAAACACTTATACTTACTACTCTTGATTCATACTTTGAGTTTTCCTATAAAGTGAACTATGTCAGCCAGGGCAAACCTTTTGTCTTTACCGATCTAAAAGCCAAAACCTTCTTTTGCATTTTGGAAAATGTACAATTGACTTGACTGCAGTCAAGATTCAAGCTCCCTCTGTAACAGCACTTTTTAATGTCATTTCCAACATTAACACAAAGAGGGCAGACTCCGAGAGCAAAGAACTCCAAGGAGAGGAGGAGGCGTTGCCCTCTACATCAGCGACCAGCTGGACTCAGTGGAGCTCCACCCCGGGGAAGGATGATGAGCTGGTTGAGAGTGTATGGGTTAAAATTAAAGGGAAGACAGGGGAGGGTGATGTTACTGTAG
>JAOXOE010028669.1:0-15744 GCA_028565055.1 Phoeniculus purpureus
AGGAACTTCTTCCCAGTGAGGGTGACAGAGCACTGGAAGGGGCTGCCCAGGGGGGTTGTGGAGTCTCCTCTGGAGACTTGTAAAACCCACCTTGATATGTTCCTGTGTGTCTTGATCTAGATGATCTTTTGAGGTCCCTTCCAATCCCTAATGTTGTGATTCTGTGAAGTTCTGCTGCAGGAGCTTTCATTGCCTGCAGTTACAGCTGGCTGAACACCAAGCCCTAAACATGAATCAACTTGCAGTTTATCTAGTTTCTCAACATCTGCAGAAACTTGTCAGCTCCAAAAGGTGGCAGAAGTTGTGCGTGCAGCAAACAAGGTACAACAAACAGTTTCAACACTTTTCATTAAACTTAGACAAAGGGATCTGTTGTTGTTGTACATCAGAAATGAGCGTGTGCAGTTATCCTAAGTGGTGCCTGGCTGAGTGATGTTAGTACAATCATAGTGAAGGTGATGTAGTAGCTACTTTTCCCTCAGTGTGCTATGTGGGCTCATTCTTACACAGGAATGCAAAACCCAGTGCACCTCCTTACTGTTAAGTAATGGTCCTTCATGTAATGATACTGCATAGATGTGGAACGTGTGCAGAATGGGGGTTTTTCAGTTTTCTTGCATCCCTTCTGTGTAAAAAAAATACAACCAAAAAATACTACCAAAACCCGTCAACCTGTTAAAGCTTAAAAACATGCTGGGTTTTAGTTTGCTAACAGGGGTGATATTCTTGGCAATTGCATTCCATATGTTTGGAAGATCCTAACAGATATCAAGTAATCTAAACCCAAATATCCTGCATTGCATGCCTAACATGAACTTCTTGTGACTAGCATCCTTTCATTTTATCTGAAGCATCATGCAGTTGTCATACAATGCAAATGTACTACATTCAGCTGAGACTGGAAGTACGGCTTTTCCAACTTGGCATTGAGTTGATGAGCTCTGCTCAAAGGTGAGTCTTTGTTAAAACAAATTTGCAATAAATGTCTATTATGGGAGTTTGAAGTAGCCATCTGTACAGTAGCACACAGCACTTAGATGGTTAGAGGAAGTATCAATGGTAGTATAGTGTCATTGCTGTGATTTTGCCTCTTGTAGAATCAGTCTTTCTCCAGAAGCTGTAGAACTGCAGAGTACTAATCTATAGCTGCATAAATTTCTTAGTAGTCACCGGTCCTTAAATCGTGGCTGATAATCCTCTGGATAAAGAAGCAGCTTGAGCAAGGTCACATTAGCAATTGATACTGAGATTTTTTTGAGTGGCTTGAATTTCAAATTTCAGGATTTCTTCAGTGTCCCTATACAAGAAATCTAACAAACGGGTATTTATTATTACTTCATAAGTATAAATTCAAATCTTTACTACAAATCTGAACATGGAGGACTGCTTTGAGTGTTAAAAATTGTTGGTTTTAACGTAAAAGTGCAAAAGGCACCAGTGGTGAAATCTGAGGGCCAAAAGTAATGCTCAGGAGAAAAAGATGAGTGTCTGTGTGTGTTTCTGATTTATTTAATTGAAGTGTTTAAGAGAAAATGTGTTTGAGAAGTCAATTTGCTAAACAATAAAACGCTAAGGCAAAGAGTTTCAAATCTTTTGGGCTTGTGGGGCTCTGAGTAATCGGTTCTAGTTAGAGATGTCCCTGCTTGTTTTAGAGGGTTGGACTAGATGACCTTTGGAAGTCCCTTCCAAGCCAGTACATTCTATGAAAACAGAATGGTGTTTGAGTATACCTAATATTTTATGTGTCTTTGAAGATTGCAGAAAGAGGCCTCAGTCTTCAGAGAAAACCACTACACATTTTGAAAGTTAAGAACTTTTTAAGTTTTCTCTGATTTAGCCACTGTCTGGTTTAGAGAGACTGAACACACAGACAGCTATTTATACAGTAGCACCCCTTAATTGGTTGAGTGCCCTGTCAGCACTTTGCTATTCACATTTTCTTCTCTGAACACCCCTGGGACCAGAGTGCATCTCACTGAATGCTGCTGTACCACAGTACAAGTAATTTCTGATGCACAGTGCCACAGCACGTGTATTTTCTCAAGCATGCCATTAAATAATGTCACTCATTTTCTTAGCCAGTCTTTCACCAGCTTAATGATAGCAGGAGAGTTTCAGGTAAATTGCTTTCTAGCTGATACTCTGCACAGGCCCATGCAGCAAGTGCAAAATTCCTGGTTCTCAGGTGACAGCATTTGCCATTGCTATGGTCTTAAATTTTTGTCTCCAGGAATATGTCATTTGTACCTTGGGGTTGCACTTTAAAGCAAACTGCTGAACTATTGCACACAGTTTCCATCAAACGTGTGTAAGACATGAGATACAAAACAAACGCACCAAGGAGAAATGAGTCATTCACTAAGATGTAGATGAAGACACATCCCATTGAAAGAAACCAATTTGTGCAGGTGGCTATAAATGACGAAAAATGATTCTCTGAATGACTGAAATTAGCCTGATTCTTTCAGATGAAGTTATTCAAACAGTCTAAATCTATTAAATATCATCTTTTGAAGTTTGCTTTATGGAATGAATTTTTTCAGGCCCTGAAAAATGCAAGGTTTTACATGATTTATTTATTTTCTTGTTCTTCCCTCTGCAATTTAGCTCTTTTGTGACATACAAGGGTGCTCCCTGGCTATGAGCAGAGCTTCGTCTTAAATAATATTTACCTAGGAGATGCTGAAACATCACACAGCCTCTGTGGCTGCTTGTTTACTACTGTTTAGTTGTTGTGACAACCCTTGCCAGCAATGAGGCCTGCACAGTGGTAGGTGCTAACACACGGAATACTCTCAGATGTGAGATAGCCAGCCTTTGGTCCAGGTTGGGCAGAACCGGGATGCCACCACCACCACTGTCCAGCTGCTGTTTCAGAAACAACTACAGGGAACATCTGTACTGAATGTCTTTGCTCCTACTTTTGATGGGGAAAAACCGATTTTGACATCTACTTTTTCGTGGTGGAAAGCTAGGAACAATAAATCTGGAATTTGTATATGAGACTTTAAAACAGTCTTGTGCTATAGAAGAAAAAGTCTCTCTGTCCAAAGAAAATCAAAAGACCCAAAAAAAAATTCTGCCAGGCTTTATCACAAAACCTGGTTAGTTTTCTCTTCTCTTTCACTTCTTTTGTCTCTTTCCCACAGTAATCATGTTTTCTTTTGAAAGGCATGTCACCAAATTCATACTGTGCTAGAATCAATGAAATGACACTGACAGTAAGATCTGACCTTGTAGTGGTGCAGTGTAGCAGCAACATTTGCACCTTGCTGATTAATTGCTGTAGAACAGTGCTTCACACTTTGTTCAAATGCACAGATTCAGGACAGGCAGTGAGGTGTGCTCCTGGCATGCAGCCTTTAATTGCCTGTTCCTTGTTACTGGGGAGTTCAGTCTATTAATTTAACAGTGATTTATTAATCTGTGTCAATGTAACCCTTTTGCTGATGACTGAAGATGATCATGATTGGTTTATAGTGAAAACCTAAGTACTCTTATTCATGCTAAAACTGAAGACACCATCTGATGAATATACAAGCAGGAATCTGCAAGTTATACCACGTTGTACCAATTTTCCTTCCTTCCCCTGTCTAATCAGACTCCGATTGTTTCTTCCTGTATGTCTCCTTTCTGTGCTTTTTTCTCCCTGTGGACTCATTTCACCCAGCTGATCCCCCTTTCACGATGTTATTTTCAGATTACAGCAAATTGCTTTCATATCTGATAGGGATATAATTTCCTTGTCCCTGTGGAGAATTTCTACCAGGTACCCAGTCTCAGGGTGGATGTAATTAGGCTTTTGCTGAATCTGTGCCTTAGCAGAGCTCTTGCTGTTGCACAGCACACTGCCAAAATATCTTTCCATAGGATACTGCATTATCCAAGTGCTTGTTCCTTAAACATTTACAGTCCGTTGCTTCAGATTTGTGCTGTCTGTATTAGAAGTTCAATGAGAAGGATAATGTTTCTGTTTTAGAGCAAGGAGTGCTCTTCATGCCCTGAATTAAACTTCACATGCAGCTATAGATGGTTGAACACAACTTAAGGTGTTTGACACTGAAGTCTTAGACATTGGCTCATGACTTTTGAGATCCAAATTCAGTTCCCCACAACAGAAGTTATCCAGGACCAAATCCACCAGAGGACATTTATTTCCAGTGTAAAACCCTAGGGCAAGTCAGCTCTGCTTAGATTAACTGTTGAAGGGACCAGTCCTTGTTCTGCTGGTGAGCTGTGAAGCACCACAAAGTGGCCCTCAAAACTTAGATATTCTGTTTCTTAATTGCAAATGCACATTCCCCATGTACAGATGAATAAAGAATTGCTCCCTGCTGCCACTGTTTGCAGTGAAACAAGATTACTGTCTTGGCTACCAATTTTCGGTATAGCATTTACAAACATTAAATACTACTTTTTAAAAAAGAAAGATACCTAAGTGATACCTATTATTTCCTCCATCATCAAAGAGCAGTATGATGTATGGTGGAGGCTCAGCTCTCCCCCTGCCTCCTAGCTGTTTTGTGCTCTCTTGGTTTAAAACCAGTTAATCCAGAGCTCCCACAGCCTCACCAGTGGAAATCTCTCTACTTTTACACCCCTGAGTTCCTGGGTCTGGTCAGGGCTGAATATCTCTGTGCTTATCTCCAGCCAGATATCACTGCTTGGGCTTGTATTTTTATGTTCATTTCCCCCAGGGCCTATTCCACATGCCCACAGCATATGCCTGGTGCACACCTCCTGACTTCGAGTCTTTAGAAAGGAAAGGCAAGCAGTTTTGTTCAGAAAGCAGCACCTCAGAAAGGAAGGAATTATGCCTGTTCTTTCATGTCACTGTCCAGGCATGAGAGCGCTTCCCCAAGATGTGTGAGAATTTGGCTCAGTTCCCTTCTCCACCTGGGAAAGCTTGAACCCACAGGTTCCAGCTCCCAGAATGAAAAATGTACTAAGAGCATAAACTGGAGTAAGCCTTTCTGCATTTAAAGTCATCCCACTCTTCACAAAACCTTCCAGTTCTCTGGGATAGCAGGTATGCATGTGTTGGTTATGGCATCCACCTAGAGGACAGGCATCCTGAGCTCCTTTCTCTGTTCCAGATGTCCATGATTTTTGCATGGGATAATCATTAAATAAACACCAGTTTCCCATCAATTGTTGCAACCCCCCTTCTTTGTAAGACAACTCACTGTGGCAGGGACCTAGATGTTTAAGTCAGTACAAGGGATTCCACTGCAGAGGCCACACACCTAAGCTGAATGCTGCAACACCATAATGCGCTGCGGTGTCCTGTCCAAACCCAACCCCACGCACCTCTGTGTCTATGGTCCAGTATAAATAAGAGAAATGGAACCACTTTTTTAGTGCCTGTGCTGTGTCTATCTTGAGATGTCATCAGCCGCAGCAGTGACTGCAGATACTGGACAGTGAGGTTGTCCTGGGTCTAGCAGTGTATGAGGAAAGGAGAGACAAACTTCAGTTTCTCTTATCAAGTATCAAGGGTTATAAAGTAACAGTAAGATGGAGATGGCTTACACTCCCAAATTGCATTTGGCTAGGGGCAGTGTCTCTTGATCTCAGATGGAGCAGCCACTTTGGGAAGAAATTCCTCTCAATGAAGGTGGTGAGGCACAGAAACAGGTTGCCTGGAGACGTTGTGGATGCTGCATCTTTAAAAATGTTCAAGGCCAGGTTGGATGGGACTCTGGGCAACCCGGTCTAGTTAAAAGATGTCCCTGCCCATGGCAGGGGTTTGGAACTAAAGGATGTCTAAGGTCCCTTCCAACTGAAACACTCTATGATTCTATATAGCATAAACCAGGGCAGGGCTGTAGGCTGCAATGCTACATCCCTCAGGCATCCAAATGCAGTGTTGTCCACAGGTCTCTCAGAGAGGCTCCCAAAGAGCAGCAGTGCTTTGCTTCCCATTTTTTAGTGCTGAGCATGACATCCTATCACAGGAGTAACCCTATGGGTGTCCTTGCTGTGTGCCCTCCCAGTTTCTTACCCACTTTCAGCCTACTCGCTGCACAGGAGGGGGCAGAGTGAGAAGAAAACCATCAAGACTACAAGCACTGCTCAGCAACAGCCAAAATATTACTGGTATCAACACTGTTTTAGTCACAAATCCAAACCACAGCATCACAGGGGCTACTGTGTGAAAGCAAACATTATCCCAGAAGCAGTAAAACAGCTTCCACTGTCTAATTGCCCAAAACACCCTCTTTCTCTCGAATGGTCTGTGGTGGCTTCTCACAGCTGACTGCTATTCATGTTATTTCAAGTAAAGAAAGTCAAAGAGCTTTTGCTTCAAAGCAGTTATTGTGTGAATTTCAGCTCCGACAGATATGATTTCCAAAAGACTGTGGTGAGAAGCTGTACTGGAATCATTCCAAAAGCATCTCTGTTCATTGCAATAGTAAAAGACTAGTCTTACTGAGTCATGCCTTGCTGTTCACTGAGGCTGCATTGGACAGTGGCATTGAGAGAGTCAGTGATCCAGACAAGGCACTAGTAGGTTATCATAATACCCTACATCCCACTGCTTTTGGCCTGACTAATGAAGAAGTACTTCTACACCACAGGTCTGGTGGTGAGTCTGTTACATTCTAAACATCCGTGGAAGCCACAGGAGGGACATCAACACTTGAAGCAAAAAAGGAAGAGTTACAACAGATGTTACATGGCATGAGATCTTTGTGGACTCTGGTTTAGTCTGATCAGTCCAGATTATCAGCAGGTACCTTGAACAGATGGGTAGATTGTCACATGGATGGCACTGTAGACACCACACGCTTGTATGCAACTATCTGGGGGAGCAAAAGGAATCAAAGATACCAGCTGTGATCCTGCATCAATTCTCTGTTCATCATGCAAGCTTGCCATTCCTGTTGTACTTCTGGCTGGTAATTCTGGTCCAGGCTTCTGCTGGAAGTCTGGTTGAGAGGTGTCCTGCCCATGGCAGGAAGGTTGCAGTAGATGATCTCTAAGGTCCCTTCCAACCCCAGCCATTCTATGATTCTATGTGACAACTGGAGCAACACCTTGTGCTATTAAAGGTTGTTTTGTCCAGAAGGAAGATTGAATTTGCATCTTACTTTTTGGTAAGCACGATGTCTTCTTCAAAGCAGCAGGTGGTGGATGGAACTATTTAGTAATGTTTTTTTCCTGAGTAATTTTCTTCTGCTGTTTGCATTTACTAATGTTTAACTGCTGGGAAACTACAGTGAGACACTTGCCTATGGTATAGAAAGCACTCTGGAAAATGCAGGGAGACAGAACAAAGGGTGGTGGTTTTAAACTAAGAGAGAGTAGATTTAGACTAGATACAAGGAAGAAATTTATTACAGTGAGGATGGTGGATGGCTGTAACAGGTTGCCCAGAGAGATGGAAGATGCCCCATCCCTGCACATATTCAAGGCCAGGCTGGATGGGGCTCTGAGCAACCTGATCTAGTTAAAGATGGTTTCTTTATCTAACACGTATTTACATAATAAATTAAAGCCTTGTATTTCTGAAAGCTCTTACGGAAAGCATCCACACAGTGGAATAAAAAGATCTAAGCAGGCCAAATGAAGGAGATCTGATAAGACCTGATCTTAACCTTCACATCTGAAAACTAAATGGTTAAATTAAACCTAACAGCTAGGCTGAATACTGGCTGTAGTGTTCACGAGGAAAGCTCATAAAAAGGGAAACAACCAGCCATAGTGAGAGGAGACCAGATGCCCAGCATGGAAATTGCAAGTAGCAGCTTTGGAACTGGAGACACTGCACAGGGCGTGACCAAAGGCAGCTGCTGGTCAAGCAGAAGAGCTCTCCTGGGATGTGTGTTCTGCTAGAAAAAGCAAACAAAATTATCTCGTACTAGATGAGATGGAGGGTGCTGAGGGGCCCCTAGGGCCAGCTAAGCCTCCTCTGCAGGAGGCACATGGAGCTGAGTGAGTCTGTGCTGGTGATTATGTGCCGGCCCACACCCTCTGGGGATGGTGGGAAGTAAAGGAGTAGTGAGACCACTTTGAAGCTTCCTCTGTGCCTCTGTAATCAGAGTAATAGTAAATCATTCCATAGTCTGTCACCTGTGATGGAAATTGTTGGTACAGACACAGCCAGTGCTAGGGACACCCCTGGCTCTTGGCTCTCCTCTCCCAGTCTCCACTGCACTCTGGCAAAATGAAGGTAAAATTAAGCACTCATTTCACCTTGGCTCAGTATGTTAAGAACAAGAACTAATCTGTCTGCAAAAGAATATAAGGAAGAAAAGAAATTAATTGCAAGATTAATTAAAGCTGTTCCTTTAAGAACATAAATTCTGCCCAATTGGTGTTTTGAGGATGATTCAGACAATTAGACTATTAAAATGATGGTTTACAGCCTGCTGAGGAAATACAGAGAGGTCAGAAAGGAAAACGGATTAAGTCTCTGTGTCAAACATGTCACCATTTCTCTCTTGAGTCACTAAAAGCCTGAAAATGAATCGCCATGGCTACATCTGGATCGGTGCTCTGTCAAGGCAGACAGAGCCCTGCAAGTTGGTATTTGCCCCAGACCATCATATCACTTTGGTAAATGAAATCACCAGCACACAAACAGCTGTCTGCAACACGCAGGGGGAAAAACCAGCTTCGGAGGGATTTCAGTAAGGGGGATCTAAACAGAAGACTCATAAAGTCAGAATGAATAATCCTTGAAACTCTTCATTATTAGAAATGGTGATTTGCTAACAAAATAACTGCGTCTCGTATCAGGGGTCTGAAGTCTCACAAAACCTTCATCTTGTAAAGGAGAAAGGACTGTGCAACAGACAAGTGGGTAGTCCCTTCAGTGAGGCTGATGGTGCTTTGGGCCATAACAGCCTGTTTGCTCTGAGGCAGAGTCGCAGTCAGCACCACAGGCTTTGGTGATTGCCTCCAGAATACAGTATCTCTGTGTTTGGGGGGTTCCAGCACTGGAAGTATTTAAAGCAACATTGGATCTTGTTTCTGAGAAACATGTTGTTTTTTCAGTAGGGACAACTGGACCTGAAACAGCCATTATTCCTGAAATCTCATGCTCTGCATCAAGCTAGAAGATCTTGGTGACTTTTTCCTGTTAAGTGTTATGGTTTAAATTTTGGCTCTCTACAATGAGAAAAAAAACCCATCTTCTCTACAAAGGAAAAAATCAACATTTGTTTCTGCCCCCATCTCTCACTCTTGGAAGAAATTGGAACTGGGAATGAGGCAGGGCAGGGCAAGCCAAGCCACCCACCTTTTGAGTCAAACTGGAGCCAGGAAGGGCAGGGAAAAATTCACCTTTGAAAGAGAGAACTGTTTCCATTTTTGCTCTCTTCTCCTAGAGATCCATGGAGTGTTCCACCTGTCCAGAGCCACGGATCTGGGGCAGACAGGCAGCCTCCAGCCCCCATCTCCCAGGAGCTGAGGCTGGGATGCCGCAAGCATGACCCCTTGCCCACACAGCTCTGGGCCGTGCTGGAGCAGGCGGCTCTAGGCTGTGCCGTGCCAGGGCTGGGATGCTGCAAGTGGAATGAAGCAGAGCAGCTCTGGTCCCATCCATCCGCCACTACCGTCAGAGATATGGAGCCATGCTGGCAAGCAGCCCTTCCCCAGCCTGTGCCACAAAGCAAGGCGTGTTGGCGCAGCGCAAGACCGCCAGCACTGGCAGCCCTTCCCCCACACCAAGCAGAGTTCAGCAATGCCAGTCATCGCAAGCTTGAAGACACTGGAGTGGTGAGCTAACCATAAAGAAGAAAGCCCTGAGGTCCCCAGAGGTGGAAGAAGGGTGCTCCCATTAGTTTAGCATCGTGGCCAACATTTTGTTCTCACCATGTGGCCAGGACATGCAGCCACCACTGTCTTTGTCCATGCAGTCACCGCTGTGTGGACAGTGGGAAAAGAAGCTGTTGTCACAGCTAGCTGCTGAGAAAAGGCTGGGAATGCTTGAGTAAGCAGGAGAAAAGAGCCCAGAGGGGCATTTGCTTTTTCAGCTGGCTGAACTGTCTGTGCAAGAAACTGAAAGGACTCGTAACTCTTTAGCCTTTGGCAGAATGTTGGAAAATTGGGTTTTGAAGTGTTCTAGGGGTGGTTTTCCCTTTTTGCTGCAGAGTTGTGTGTGCATGTGTGTGTGTCCCTTCTCCCAGGGGATCCTGCCTGAAGCCAAAGACCACTACAGAATTCTTTGCCCATTATTTCTCACAATGCATGTAATGGCATTGTGACAGAGTTTCTGTTTTGTGTGTTTCCACTTTTCTTCTTCCTGTTCTTAGACATTGATTTAATCAACCCCTTTTGTTCCCCACAAGCTGCTTCATCACCTGATAAATTCTGTCCAAGACAAGGCTGCCTTTTGTTTTCAGTCCCGCCGAACGTGCACTGGGCAGGAAAGGCAGCTTTTGTTTTAACCTGCTACATTAACTCAGCCTCAGGGAGTGTCAGTGTAAGCTAATGTCATCACTTAGTGGTGATGCCGTTTGCCCAAGCACTTGGCAGTCTCAGTGTAAACCCTAAAAGCTAAACTTTAGAAATGAATGAATTGTAATGTTTGGGTTTCTTCATTTACTTTTGCCTTTAGTAGGAGGCCCTCACTCAGTTTACAATTTGCTGTCTGTGCTAACATCCAGATAGTGTAGAATACCATAGCAAGTATAATGAGAACTGCCCTCGTGCAGGTAAGACCGAAGAAGAAAATTATGATCCAGAGACTCAATATTCTATCAACAAATATCCCCCAGAGACCAGGAACCAGTGTGTTTACAAAAATAAAGGACAGTGGCAAGCTGCTCAAGAACCTGGACTCATCTGTCAGTTGCCTTTGATCACCTGCAATACAACAAGGATGTGGACCTGTTGGAGTGTGTCCAGAGAGGGGCCACAGAAATGATCAGAAAGCTGGAGCACCTCTCTTACGAAGACAGGCTGAGAGTTGGAGTTGTTCAGCTTGATAAGAAGACTCTGGAAGGACCTTATAGCAACCTTCCAGTATCTGAAAGGGGCCTATGAGAAGGCTGAGGAAGAACTGTTCACAGGTGCATGGAACAACAAGGTGAAGGGTCATGGTTTGAAGTTAGAAAAGGGTAGATTTAGGCTAGACGTTAGTTCTGGACAAAGTTCTTTAATCTGAGGATGATGGATCACTGGAACAGGTTGCCTAGAGAGGAGGTGGAGGCCCCATCCCTGCAGACATTCAAGGTCAGTCTTGATGGGGTTCTGAGCAATCTGTTCTAGTTAGAGATGCCCCTGCTTGTTGTAGAGGGTTTAGACTAGATGAACTTTAGAGGTCACTTCCAACCCAGTACATCCTATGATTTTTTAATTCTTGATCAAGACAGAAGGTCAACAACATGTGAGCTTTCCTAATACAGATCAATATCAAAAGAAGCTTGAAATGTTGGTACACTTGGTGGTTTTATTCTGGTGGCAAAACAGGACCTTGTGTCTAACAATCGACCATATCAGCTAGTCAAAGCACCAAATGATCTTCGAGTTGTCTATAATTTTTGAACTATTATTTGAGGATCTATTATTACCCTAGTCAGTCTAGTGTCATGAAAAACACTGCATTGACTCTAGTATAAACACCATCTTCTTTATTTCTCATCAGCTCTTATCAGCTATAATTCCTGAGGCATTTTTAAGTTTAATCCAGTCACAGAAGAAAATGCACCCAAGTTTTCTATAAAGCACCTAGGCTGAGACAGCCAGAAATAACCAGGAGTATGGTGATAACTGTAAAAATAAAGTGAGCTTTAAGCTAGCGCTGAAGTGCATTCAGACTCAATCCTTGCTCAGCAGGGTCTCGTAAATTACATTCGTGGGAGGAAAAGTCAAGTCACCCTGAAGTGGAAGAAAAAGGATTAGATCCTTTATGGTAGAAACACCGTTCAGAAGCTTTTCTTGTATCTTAGTGACAGCACATTGAACCATGCAATTTTGTAAACATTTTTCTAAAATGTTGTTTTCAGACTGGTTATTGGAAGCCTCTGTGCTACTTGCAGTTTCTGTTCTCATTTAGCTAATGAGCCTAGTCCTACCTGTGTGCACTGATACCCTTGCTTAGTGTTCAAATTAAATGTTTTCTTCCTGCCAGCAAAATAAATTTCCCTAAGAAAGGCATTTTTTCAGTTGCAGAGATGAAAAACAAGCCCTCTGAAGCTGGACTTAGTGGATGACAGCAGACTAAAGAGCAGCTAGGAGACAGGGACGCTCGCCTTAGCAGCTTTGGCCCAGCAGCAGCTTACAGGAGAGAACACAGGATGCTCTCAGCAGGTGAGGAACCACTGCCATACCTTGCTGTTGCATCTTTATAGAGGAAAATGCTGGCTGAAAAGTCACAGAATCACAGAATCATTAGGGATTGGAAGGGATCTCGAAAGATCATCTAGTCCAATCCCCCTGCCACAGCAGGATCACTTAGACCAAGTCACACAGGAACACATCCAGTTTATCGTTACTATTTTTCAGCTGTATGGGGCTATTTTAAAATACATATCTATCTGATTTAAACCAAGAAATCCAGTAGAGTTCCTCATCTTCAAAATACTCCTTGTGTTGTGTATTCTGAAGAGGTTAATGCTCAAAGCTCATTGGAAATTATGGCAAGATATGTGTAATCTAACAGTGACACACCTCAGTGCTTTAAGCCTTTGGCGTCCAACCTTGGGCACATCAAGGACTGAGCACATTGTAATTAGATCATCCTGTTCTCTCCTCACAGCTCAGTGCTTGAGGGTGCAATCTGACCCCACTGAAATGGAAGGCAGAGATCCAGCCTTAATCAGTGTTTGCAGAAGACGTTTATGCCTTTTAGCTATGGAGACATTTCTGTTTCATAAGCACAGAGTCAAATTAAAGACAAGGAAGAGTCCGAAAGCTGTTTGTCAATGTGAGAAAGATTGGGATGGCAGAGAAAGCCCCAGCCTAGAAACTGGGAGATCTGGCAACAGTTGGTGGTTCTGCCATAGGCTTTCCGTAGCATAGACTTACAATTATGGAGACACTGCTAATCCCAGCCTGGTTTAGCTTGCTGTAGCTTGCTGAAGCTGTGCCAGTTCTCTTGGTTTCTGTTTTCAAGACAGCTAAATTTGCATTCGTACTGTAGATGTTTCACGGCACAACTTTCAGGTGGTTTCCTAGGGAGGTGACAGTTTGTTCTAGTGAGATGACTTTTTGTTCCTAATTAATGTATACAGTTCTTTGCTCAGGCTAGGTGATCAAAACAAGCCTTCCAAGAAGAAGGCTAAAAAGCATCCACTGAATGCTTGCCCGGCTTTCCTAAGCATCTCAGACAGTTAGTTCTGAAGCCAACACAAAATTAATCCTTCCTTTTCCTCTAACGTCTGTAAGATAATGATTACATTATGGATAAGGTAAGACCACTGCAGAGAAAGGTGCTCTGAGTTATTCAAAAGGGGACGAAGCCTCTCTGTTCTTCCTTTTCTTCATCAATGAATATAATATTTTATAAATATATAAAATATATAAGTATTGTATAATGAGAGCAATCTGTTATGTATTGCCATAGAATTTACAAGTCCAATGATGAAAAGATCTTGAAGGAAATTAAACTTTGCAAGTTCACAATGTGTTTTAGATCATGTAGGGGACAACATGTGTTGGGAAAACCAAGGGTGGGAGCCCGCGTAGTTTAGAAGTTGGTAAAGAAGAACTGATGGAATAGTTTGCTTACCAATCCCAGAGTCCAGCTCTGACTTTTAGATGACCACTGTGGGTAAGAGATGCTCCCGCCTCACACTTGCATTTACACCCATACAGCCCAGTGCAGGCTGCTCATCGTGAACAACAGCTTAATTTTCTTGCCAGGAGCTCAGGTAGAAGCAAGGTAGAAGTGGCAACATGCAGATATAAGCTATGTTATGGAATATTTTGAAACTGAAGTGTGGGTTAGTAAAGACATTATGTGACTCTGTTACAGCCTGTCTCCAAGCTCTTTGTGAAGGCAAAGCCAAACACTAGCACACAGGTCCAAGGTATCTTCATGCAGTGTGAATGCAGCCAGCCCTGGCTGGGCCAGGTACAGTGCAGACCAGCAAATCATTTGGCTCACACTTAGCTTTAGGTACAGATAAGGTGTTACAGCCAGTAACATCTCATAGTCAGGCCTGCATAGTCAGTACATCTGCATTGTCATCTCAGTGTGTCAGCTTGCATCCAGCCAAAGCCCCCTGCTCTCTACCATGCTTTGCCTCACTCTGTGCCCTAGTCTGGAGGTAGCCAACTGTTGCTGCCATCAGTGCAACTCAGCTAGCCTAGCAGAGAGTGGCACAGGCCCACAGGTGTGTTCAGCCCCCCAGTTTGATGGATGCATCTGATTCTGCAGGTTTAAAAACCCTGGTGTATCTGGCTTAGCCTCTGCCCACGAGACTAGCCAGGCCAGTAAAGTAACACAGACCTGTTGCCCTACTCACTGTTCCTGCATCCTTGAAGCAGGATGGATGCAACTTAGTGCAAGTATTGGTAGACCTCATTTTGCCTTACCAAGTGGAACATACTTCCTGCCCTCCCAGGGGATGACAGTCCTTTGTAATACATGGTGAGGGTAGGTGTGGGATGGGACAGATACAGACCAGAAAGGGTTACGAGAGTGACTGAGCTAACTTTCCAGACCAAGTGACTTGAGCTTATCGCATACCTGAATAGTACAAATGGCAGGTGTGTGCCGGTGGAGGTGCAAATATCCATCAAAAGAGAACACACACAGTGGAGAAGTCAGCACGGGAGAAAAGTGAAGCCTGCTCTTGGGATGAAGAGGGACTTTCTTTATCGAACTCTAGAACTTCTCCTCAAAGGACTTTTTTCTTTAATTCCTCCCACTACAGAAGGAAGTTATTAAAATATGAAAAGCTGCTGGGATAAAGCGCAGACGTCACTGTGTGCTCAGTTAAAAAAATCTACACCAAAGTCCTAATGAACTTCTGGCTCAAGCACAGCAGTCTCTTCCTCTTACCTGGTATTGTGAGGAAAATGATCTTATTTGTCCTCAAAGCATGAGTAATCTACAAAGAAGGAGCTTATTGCGTGTGTCTGCCATAATTAATGACACCCACACGAAATGAGACTTTTGTCCCCTCTGTGAGCTAAAGCTTAACTTGCAGAAAGATCCTTTTGAACACAGAGGCTCTAAACTTATCAGTGGCTGAGCACAAAGTATATTCTTTCTTTGAAGCTATTTATGAGGGTCTTGCAGTAGCAGAGAAATTACCTTTCTCTCCTACACACCTTCCTTACATGTTGTCCAAGGATCAGAGAAAAGCAAGAAAAATAATAAATATTCATTTCAAAAAGTTTAGTCAACTCTTCTTGTACAAGAAGACTTTCAGTGGTTTTATGCAAAAGAGCATTGGACACTCCACTGGGTTTCTATACATAAACCTGGAAATATCAACCACTCAGAAAGAGTCATGGCTGTCTCTTCCTCTAAATTGTACTGCAAGACTTTATTTCTCCCCATCTTTTTATAAGTTTAAATAACTCCTCATAAGGGAGGTGTTCTACTTCCTTCATCATCTTCATTGCTCTACAATGAATTCTCTCCAGCAGTTCTGTGTCCTTCTCAAACCAAGGGGCCCAGAACTGGACACAATACTCCAGATGTGGTCTCACCAGGGCAGAGAAGAGGGGGAGAAGAACCTCTCGCAGTCTGCTAACCACCCCATTTCTGATCCACCCCAGGATGCTGTTGGCCCTCTTGGCCACAAGGGCACATTGCTGGCTCATGGTCATCCTGCTGTC
>JAOXOE010028670.1:0-15743 GCA_028565055.1 Phoeniculus purpureus
GGGGTTGTGGAGTCTCCTTCTCTGGAGACATTTAAAACCCACCTGGACATGTTCCTGTGTGACTTAGTCTAGGTGATGCTGATGTGGCAGGGGGATTGGACTAGATGATCTTTTGAGGTCCCTTCCAATCCTTAATGTTCTGTGATTCTGTGATTCTGAAAAAGCACTGTTTCCCAAGTTCCTTCCATCTATTTGAATTAATTCACTTTGTTAAAGAACAGCAGACAACAGAACAAGACTTTACAACCTATGATTGTCTGGGGCCAGGCCATCAGTCGTTAACAACTAGCACTACGGTAGGTTATACGGACAGAGAAAAATGCTTTGTGATCTGCTTTGACCTCATTGACGTGCAGGAACATATTTCAGACTTGCCTGATTGCTTCCTGCTGCCTGTCTGCTGGGGAATATGAAGGTGCACACACTGAGGCACATAATTTTAGCTAAAGCACTAGCAGATTTGAAGTCCAAAGATCTGTTAATCTATGTCTTTTCAGTCTTTGGAATTTCCCTTCTTCTCTGAAGATTAAAGAAAGTTAAATTCTGTATCTTCATTTCCTGGGGCACTGTTCTCCCAACATCCACCCTTCACATATTTATAGATATTAACGAGGCTCCTCTTCTCCAAGCTAACAAGACCCAGCTCCCTCAGCCTTTCCCCATAAGAGAGTTGTTCCACTTCTTTCATCATTGTCGTTGCTCTATGCTGGATGCCCTCCAGCAGCTCTATGTCCTTGTTGAACTGAGTTGCCCAGAACCGGACATAATACTCCAGATGTGGTCTCACTAGAACTTGGATAAGGACCTCTTGGGGCCTTTTCTAGTCTGTTGATCAGTACCCGGCATGGGGATTTTGTACTTTCTGAACATATCTTCTATCTGCTACCAGGGGATTTATTTATCCACTTAGTCTCCCCATACAAAGCAACTGTGGGCAATTGAGTTGAATGAGCCCCGAGGACTCATGAGACCTCAGTTTTATAAAGCCACAGAGCTCTTCGCTGGAGTAAAGTCACATTGTGACAGAGATATGAAGGGGTTAATGGTTTTGTTCCATCCTATATAATGGGGCCATGGAGACTTCAGACATAAAGTAACTCCTGTAATAGAGAAGCAGAATGAGGGCCGGGAGTTGCTTCAGCTCGCTGCAGCCAGAGGGCTGCAATGTTTGTTGCAGTGAAATGTAACCCACTAAGTTTATTCGCTGCTTTAGACCTGAGTGGAGGGACAGTGAAACAGAGACATTTTTACTATGTTTTCTTCTTCAGTAAATATATTGTGGGTACTCTGCAGTCCGACAGTTTATTATCCTTCTCTTGGCTGAAAGTTTTTAAGCCCCATCCCTGGAGGTGTTTAAGGCCAGGCTGGATGGGGCTCTGGCCAGCCTGGTCTAGGGTGGGGTGTCCCTGCCCATGGTGGTGGGGTTGGAACTGGATGATCAGGTTGTCCCTTCCAACCCAGAGTGATTCTGATTCTGTAACTTCTCCAGTGCAGTTATCCTGCTGTGGCAGGGTGATTGGACTAGATGATCTTCCGGGGTCCCTTCCAATCCCTAATGATTCTATGTGTAAGAAGGGCATTGATTTGCTGTTCAGACAGAACCCTGTCTTCTAAAGCAAATGCTTCTATCTTTACTTGTTGTTTTCCAACTAGCTTTTCAAATGATCTTTTGTCAATTTGCACACACAGATCAGGTTTAGTCTAAAGGCTGAAGAGCTCTTGACTTTAAAAATAAATAAATACCAATTGTTGTGGTTTGAAATACGGGCTTCTCACTCTTCTATTACTCTAGTGCCAGTTACTCAATGTATTGAATTGTTGTTTTTCTCTTTGGCTGTGTGGAAACAAGAAGGTGAAAGGGTCATGGGTATATTTTTTCTTAATTTCCTTCTTATATAGTTAATCGTCCTTGAGACTTCTCATAGTTTGCTGAGAGTTGTTTGCTCCCTGCAGAATGCAGATAGTTTCTGATGGGTCACTTCTGCCGGAGGAGCAAACAGGAACCCCCTTAATATGGCAAAAGCAAAGCCATCAGATACAAAGATGTGACATCTCACTTTTGCAATGACAAAACATCATAGGAGGAGAAGCACTGCTCCTCCAGAATGATGACAGGTGGGCTGTGATCACCAGCCTCCTCCATGCCATTACAGAGGGGAAAGAAAAGGAGTCTCAGAGGGCTCCTCTGCCTGGCGTTCAGAGATGTAAGACCAGTAACTGATGAACCGAGCAAACCTGTGTTTGAAAGACAGCACACATTTAACACTGCGGTGATAAATGCACCAAGATGTGATGGGTTGTCCATCACTGGTATAAAAATTGGATCTTTTCAAATCTGCAAATCTAGTCAATTTGACCTGAGTTCCCCGTAAGGTACAGTTTGCGGCTTCATTTTGCTAAGTTTTTTGCCTTCGAGTGATTTCCTCTCGAGGCAGCCGTGTTTGTATTAACACACAGGGCAGTCAGTGACTATTTTCTATCCGTTAGTTTAGAAGATTTAGCTATTAATTTTCGCTTCATTATTTAGTACTTTAAATAATTTAAGTATTTAAAAATTTAAATACATTATTTATAATGTATTACATTCTCTGGTGTTCCATCATTTTCGTCCAACAACTGCTGAGGTATAATATCTTCAGTTTTATGGCTAATTCTAGCTACATGAGATTTCATGATTGAAATGATATTTAAGTGATTTTATTCTCCTGCCTTGTCTGTCACGCAGCAAAGTTCTAGCGTCATGTTTGCCGTGGTAGGCACCGGATAGTTCTCTCCGCCAACGCAGCTATCAGCTGTGCTCTGTAAAACTCGGGGTGAATTTAACGTGAAATACGTTTCATAAGAACTAAATACCGATGCTGAATAGATTCTGAAGCCTCTGCATTTTTGTAGTATTTTATTGATAGGTATTAAATTTCTTTGTCCTTCAGGCAAAGGAAGGATATGCTCAAAGCCTCTTGAAGAAGTACTGCTATTGACTCACTAAAAGGTCTTCTACCACAATGGTAGGCACTAGCTAAGGAGTTTCAGCATTAAAAAAAAAAACAACAGTGTAACAACAGCCAGGCTTCTAGACCTCACTGGTTTTGCATTTCTGCATTGAAATTCAACTGAAATTTGGCAGCTACAGAAAGAAAACTTTATATGGATGCAAAGAAAAAACTCAGCTTCTTAAACTACTATTAATGAATTTATTAATAGGTATGTAGATGGTCGTTTATATCTGTCTACTGTGAGCTTTGCTGATACCCTATAAAGGGAGAAACTAGCTAAACAGAAAAGCTCGTTTATAAAGAAGCGCTCCATGGAAAGAGCTCTGGACCTAAAAGCAATGCTGCAAATAGAAGCAATAAGCACAATACACGATGTCCCAAATCCCTCCTAACTTTGCATCTGATGGTGCAAATAAGTGGGCGGGGGTCAAAATTTAATTTCTTAAATTAAAAACAGACCAAACTTTTCTTAAACTTGTGATCTCATGACTCATAACAGTCTGTGTACATTTTAAATATAGGGTATATGAAAAAAGAAACCGCTGGCCGACTGAGACTGTGTAGACTGAGTTTCAGCCTGAAGTGAATTTGACAGCTGAGTTATTGCAGACAGTGCTGTAATAACATCATTACCACCCTGGCTGGATACATACATGGAGTGTTCTTTGCACAGGAACTTATTTGCAATTCAGAAAACCCAGCTTGAACTTTAAGCACCAGTGAAATGGATTACAGCTTCACTGTGATATGCAGGAGCAGGTTTTCAGCGGTTCAGGCAACCTCTTGCTCAGCCTGCTTTAAGGAGATTGTTTCTGGAGAGGCCACCCCTCCCTTTGATATTACAGCAACCACCTTTGCCTGTGATTATCTGAAGAGATGCTTTTTGCCTGTGGAATGTGCGTCACTGAGCTCAATGGAGCAAACGCACACTGACTTAGGAATCTTCCTGGGGAAGAAGCCCAGGCTGCCTTTTAGAAGTCATCTTTCTCTCGTGAACGTATACTGGCACATCGGGCAGCACACTTCAAATTACACATGTTGAAGAGAATACTTCATTATGGCTTATGTTTCCAGAAAAGGGATTGAATTTGGTAGTCGTTTTTCTAATACTGCTGTGTTGTCCTTTCCCTTCTCTTCCCCCTCAACCTCACTACCAGTGGTAATGAAAGCACATCTCAGTGTGCCTGAAAAGCAGTTACGTCTGGTTTTTTCAGTCCTTCACCTCATACAGTTAGGAATTTAGGGCAAGCTAAGCAGATCCTCGAAAAGCACTCTTGTTCCATGGAGCAACTGCAGTTGGTGCAGGGAGCCCCTTGTAACATCCTTAATCGCAGCTACATCGAGAGAGGGGTTCCTGAATTCAGATGAGGTAAAAATGTTGTATACTTTCCCCTCTTTGGAAATATGAAGAGCCTTCATTTTGGGGAAACACTGGCAGAGAAGAGCTATGTGGGCTTCACTCACAGGGGTTGCGCAGCAGCATCTCTGCCTTTATTTTGGAGTCACTGCATGTGACAACGGTGGGAAGATAACTGCATACTGCTGGCCTTTTTGAAAAGAAAAGATCCTCCTTTACATACAGGATTCTATTCATAGAAGAGTTTTCTGTAATTTGGGGGGGATGTGTGTGAAAACGCAGCCTCTTTGAACGTTCTGCCTGGTTCTGTACACTTGCTTATGAGGAGCTTCATTATCTTGCAAGTTGTGAGACTCGTGGTGAAACCCTGACTAGATTCTTGCTGTTGGCGTGAGTGTTCCTTTTGGTTTCCTGGCTTTGGCTGTTACGCTTGCTGCTTGGGTTACGTGTGTCTCATGCCTTAGGCACTAGAGCGATAATGACAATGAATTAACGAGTTATAGACACCCTGTAGTCCTAACAGAGAACTATAAGGATGAAAAGAATATAGATTTATCTGATTTTTCTAAGTCAATATCAATTACGGTAAATATTCGGTTATTGGATTCTTAGAAAAAAAAGAAAAGCAGGGTGATAAGCACAGGACATCAGGGATTGGAAGGGACCTCAAAAGATCAGCTAGTCCAGTCCCCCTGCCACAGCAGGATCCCCAAGATCTGAGGCAGGTTTTAAATATCTCCAGAGAAGGAGACTCCACAACTCCCCTTCCAGTGCTCTGTCACCCTCACCATGAAGTTGTTCCTTCTCGTATTGATGTGGAACCTCCTGTGTTCCAGCTCACACCCCTTGTCCTATCACTAGATGGCACCAAGCAAAGCCTGGCTCTGTCCCACTGACACCCACCCTTCCCGTATTTGTAAACATGCCTACACACAAAATAGCTGAATCCAGATTACTTCTGGGATCTTCTGGATTTGTGGTAGTGCTGTACCGTATACCACTACACATTTGTACTTATTGTTAAGAAACACCCTGAGTTAAAGCCTTTCAAAGTGATCATGATGATACGCTGCATCTTTTGAGCCACAAAGGGTAAACTGGAGATGTGCAGGTGTTAGGTCAGAAGATGATAACATGAACATGACACTACACTTCAGGGGTGAGTCTTTGTACAGCCCATTTGTCGGGTGTTGTGCTTCTGTTCTGTTGTGAATGGGGTGTTTTGGTGTTTGTTTGTTTATGGTTTGTTGGGGTGGGGGGGGTTGATGTCCCACACTGCTATAGTGTGATCCAGTTCCCTCTGCTATTACTACAGAGGATTGATCCTGTGGATAAGTGGATGTCATCAATTCATGCAGCATAGGACCCATTTGTTTCTGACGTTACACTCCATCATTACCTTCATCTATGTGTGTATGTGCTGAACCGAGTTGATATCTTTATTCTCCCTTCTCTTTCCTGTGCTGGGGGATGGCTCTCCAACAGAAGGCATTGGTAATTCCTAGCCAAAATGCAGCTAGCTTGGGGAAATCCTCTTCGATGTGTTGGAGTTATACTGCAATCATTGCAGAGGTGCTACACTTGGGAGCATTAGGATACAGCTGGATTATAATCTCTTGTGTGTAACTTTACTCCAGCTACATATGACTAGAATTTAACAGCAAACTTCACTACAAATCCATTACCACCAGATTGTACTTTGTAAGTGGTCTTCAATCAAGAGCTGTGATTTTTCTTTTGAAGTTGTGCTTTTTTTGCTTGACTCATCTATGGAAGTCTATTCACAGCAAAATGCATCATAAAATAATACATATTGAAAGAAGCATTATTTTAAGACTCTGCTGAAAAGTGGATTAAAATGTTTATTTGGGGATTAGCGACACAGCATTCAGGCCTCTCATGGGTTTAGTTAAATGCTTGATATAACTGATCCATAAATTTAAATTCCCCACTGCTTCTAATATATCATAACGGTAAAAACACACTTGTGAAAGTAGCAGCTACTTTCTATCAAACGTGTCTGTATTCAGATCGAATCACAGAAAAACAAATCTAAATTCATCAGAAGAGAAACAAATCTAAATTTACTTGGGGGACTGTTATGGCTACAAATACTTGATAAGTCATAGGATCAGTAAGACTAGTGTGATTTAAATGATCATCCATTATTAATGAAAACAGCTTTGAGAGACTCAGTGTTCAGAATATGTGAAGAGCCCTTATCTCCTCCTCAGGACTCTAAGTAGTAGCCTTCTGTGGTCAGTGATCAGTGTTGAGGGGTGCTGTGCACAGTCGTTCATTTTTTGGCTGGTCATATGTTTAAAACCTTTTTAAGAAGGATTATTTTGCTTTGTGTGAAGTAATACTCTGAGGGGATTGGACTAGATGATCTTCCGAGGTCCCTTCCAGTCCCTGATGTTCTGTGATTCTGAATTAATTCTACTTATAGATCTAGGTGGTCCTGCTCTGGTAAGGGGATTGGACTAGATGATCTTTTGAGGTCCCTTCCAGTCCCTGATGTTCTGTGATTCTGAATTAATTCTACTTATAGATCTAGGTGGTCCTGCTCTGGCAAGGGGATTGGACTTGATGATCTTCCGAGGTCCCTTCCAGTCCCTAATGTTCTGTGATACTCTGCTGCCAGAGTTGTCAGAGGCTGTTAGCAGAGATGAGCCAAATGAGCACATTTAAGTAAAGAGTGATGCAAATGGTAATGCATGTGCTTAATAATACGAAGGTTAAGTAGCCCCCCAGGTTTCAGTGGGAGCATTCACATACTCATGGTTAAGTACGCAGGCAGCACTACCGTAAAGACTATGATTGAATGGACAAGCTTTAGAGTCAATAACAACAACATACAGAAATCCGTGTTACAAGGTGTTGTAACCCCTCATATGGTGGAAGTCACATAGGCAAAGGATTCAGATTTGTGTCCTTTGGTGCTATTAAACTTAAAAGTAGGAACTTCTCTATTTAGCTATCTCAGAGCATGTGGGAAGGCAGACAATCAATAACTTCAAACCTGAGCCAAAAACACTTAGCTATTAAGGATTTAGTGTCCCTGTTTTAAGTAGCCTGAAAATACATGTGAGTACTGCACACAGAAATCCATCCTGTGCTCAGAGTCATCACTGGATGACACAGCTAGTTATTTCCCATGGTGGCGTGACTCTGACTGGACGTCAGATGCTCACCAAAGCCACTCTTGATCCCTCTCCTCAGCAGTACAGGGGAGGGAAAATATGATTAAAGGCTTGTGGGTTGACATAAGGACATAGAGAGATCATTCACCAGTTAGCCTCATAGGCAAAACAGACTTGAGGAAACCCAACACGTTCCCACAGAGCGCTTTTGTATTAATATATGTAGATGTGAATTTTAGGGGGAAAGATGCTTCTCTAAACATTTATAGTTGAATGACATCAATGCTCTGTGGAACTGGTAGCTCCCATGAGACCGGGCTGGACAGGCCCAGAAAGATCACAGTGTGAGGCGCTTGCAGCTGACAAGGTCAGACTCTACAGACGCTCTGTCGCTGCTGTGCAAGCACCAACAGAACAGCTAACGCGGCTCGGGGACAAGGCATATCTGAAGGGTATTTGAGGGATTTCTAGGGGAGGACCAGCTGTAGCATCTATTTGCTTCTCGTCTGTTCAAAACAACGCTGGAAAACAGTCTTTAAGGAAGGCTAAAGCTTTTCCTGTTGGATCACTAGTCCGTGCAAGAGAGACACTTCAAGCAGTGAAGGTGGTGAAGATGATGATAGGAAGAAAAAGAAACAGATTCGGTGACATCAGTCTATTCTCAGTGTAGCAGCAAAGAGTACAACTGTATCGCAGAAAGATAAACCTATTCCAGACCTTGCCTGCAATTCTTGATAGTCATATTTATTTATGCAAACTACTTTAATTGAAATTCTTTACCGACAGGGCGCCTTCAAATTTTTGGAATTAAGTTTACTTTTGCAGTTGTGTGAATGTGCTGTTCAATAGACATTCACTGGCCTTCACTGAAGGCTGGGAGAGGGGGACTGTCATTATTATTGGGGAAAATACACCAAAGCACAGAGAACTTGCATGCATTAACGTTGTTCAGTAATTAAAGGCGCTTGTTTTACATAGAAGTGATCTATTTGATCTAGTCATTAATGACTTGGATGAGGGAGTAGGGTGCACTGTCAGCAAGTTTGCTGGTGACACAAAGACTGCGCTGCCATTCAGAGGGACTTGGACAGGCTGGAGAGCTGGGCAGAGAGCAATGTAATGAAGTATAACAAGGGTATGTGTAGAGACTGCCCAGGGGGCTTGTGGAGTCTTCCTTTCTGGAGAAATTTAAAACCCACCTGCATATGTTCCTCTGTGAGTGCGTCAATGTGATCCTGCTGTGGCAGGGGGATTGGACTAGCTGATCTTTCGAGGTCCCTTCCAATCCCTACTGTTCTGTCATTCTGTGATCTCTTGAACTGCTGTGGTACCTGCTGAATTTCTCGTTTTCCTTTTCTTTTTAGAAGCAAGAGTGTGAAACACACCAGCTTCGACACAGTTCAGATTCTGCTGTTAGAAACACATAGACATATGATGAGTGGATTTGAATTTACACAATGCTAACTCAGCCTTTAAGCACGGATTATTTTTTCCCCTCCACCCAGTACAGCTGGGATATTAATTTCTAGTTTGTCTAAAAGGTCAGAAAGCCTTCAGGAAGAATATCCTCTGCTTCCGTGCTCCCTCCTTTCATTGGGTCCTCGCTGCTGGAAGTAATTGCACGAATCAGACACCCTCTATCTCTGTCCTGTTTTCAGTTCTTTAATTTAAGTGGATTTGAGAACTTTAAAGGAAATGGGACAGCATTAGGAGAAGAGAAATTAGCTAATGGGGGCCTTAGATAAATCTAAGGAAGATTTTCAGGGTTGAGAGACCAAGCTTCTTCCTCTCTGGTTGTGCTGATTGCGTTCAATGTAATGTCATGAGAACTGATGAACGGTGTGGGAAATAAAGGGAGAAATGATGGGATCGTGGCATAACCTGGCCAGCAAATGGAGTGCAGTAGAAGTTTTGAGTTCTTGGCTAGCATATGAAATATCTCTTCCCTCAGTCTCACAGTGCTTAGCCAGACTTAAGCAGCTTTTCGGACGTCCATTTCTCTTCAGTGGGGTCAATACTCGAGGACTGACACAAGTGTTAAAAATACTGGTCAGGACACTGATCTAATGTCCTGATCAGTGGAGGCTGTCATGATTAGCAGGCTAGTGCTGTAAGAGGGAGGTGGGGATTGTTGACGTCCTTGTCCAAGTTTCTGAATCACAGTGGCCGTTCTTCCCCCTCCTCCATGCAGCAGCCAGTCTCCCATGATGAGGAAGCACATCATCCCATTGCTACCAACACCTTGGTCTGTGGGGAAAAGATGGGATGTTTTCATTCAGGACGTAGGAAAGAAGAATCAGTGTTTTCTTGCAAGAGGTGTGATCGTGCATGGTTTCCTAAAAAGGGTCTGGACTAAGGGTGACTTTTCTTCCTTGGTTTTGTCCATTGCTGCAAAAATGCTTTCGACGTCCTTTGTGCTGAGTAAGTCCTATAAATAACAACATGTGTGTTCCCAGCTATTTGCTGTTGTTCCACTACAGTCTGACAAACGTGGAGCAGCAGCTTGTGTTGTGGATATTGACAGTATCAATCACAAGGCTGTCACGAAATTAAGGGGGGCCATCACGAGGAGGAAGATCCATGAGTGTTTATGTTCATTCTGCTACTCAGTATTTCATTGTCAAGAAGTGGTTGGCTGGAATTCTTATGCTGCTCAAAAAAAAACCTACCAGAATGTCTCTGTTGTGCTTTGGGTATGACAGCGAAAGTGACAGTAATGCTTTCTGCTACACAAATTGATCAGAGTGGACATTAGTGCTCATTAAAAGGAACCGCTCAGTATGAAAGACAGAGCTTGGGGAAAAAAAATTGCCTAGGGGTAGTGCTCTTAATGGACTAATTCCCACAGACTAACACCCATAGGCACTGCCTTTTTCAGCGTGCTCATCCCAGCTCTAGCTCTGTGCAGAGAGCCCACAGCATTGATGAGGCAAGTCCTCTTTTTTCCCTGTAGCTTTACTAAAAGAGAGGCAGCATTTGAGAGAGCCATATGAGCTGAGTGAACCCTGCAAATGAGTATTGAGCATAGGGTAAGCAATCGTGGCCTTTCAGCAATGACTTTTTAATGTAAAAATGCTGATTACTGGATTCAGTCCGTGAATGCGTTGAATGTGACCTGACATATAAGGGTATTTTGGGCATCAGTAGTGCATAGCTGCAGAATAACTTGTGATTTCTGTGTGCTTGAAAATCCCAGTGTGTGTGTGTGTGAGGTTGTGCCTTGTGCATAACCTCATAGACATGTGCAGTTACCTCTATGAACGTTATGTAATGAAAATAAGATGTAGACAGCTAGCAAAACGTATTTAGTCGGTGTTCTGCTTGTCAAGAAGAGGCCAATTCAATTCCAAAAACTTGAATTGATCATTAAATTTGAACCATCTAAAGAAAAGAATTATAAAACCTGTAATTCGTGAACTTCCCATATTTTCATCTCTAAATAGAGATTAAAATAGCACCCATGGAGACTCCAAGGCGTTTAGATGCATCTTTCCTTGGTTTCCATGTTTTCAAGTATATTTCCATGTTTTCCGTATTCTCAAGGACACCTAACAGGGAAAGCAAAATCCTCCAGATCAGTTAGTAAATGCAGCCAAGGCATAAAGACAGCGCAAGAGGTTCTTTACATTTCTGAGTTGTACTCATTGCCACAATGTTTTCAAACCTTAATTTAGGGCCACTGATTCACAGAATCACAGGACATTAGGGATTGCGAGGGACTCCGAAAGATCATCCAGTCCATTCCCCCTGCCAGAGCATTCCTCAAAATTAGCTGTGCAGAAAGAGAACACCCTTCGTAAGGCTCTGTAGAGATGTAAAAGTAATGTATCCCTAAATAACACAGAGCACCTGTGCTGAAGCTAGAGGATAAAACGCTGCCTCCTCTGAAAACTGCCATTTCATCTTATAACAAAATCCATTTTTCCTTTCCATAATGTGTGTGTGAGTAATTGGAAAGGGAGCCTGACACTGAAGCAGTGCTCAGACTTCATTTATACTGCATAGGCATTCTATATATTATAATTGTGTATTATATATGTGTATTTTGGTATAATTCTATAGGAAATGTAAGTGTATAATATATCTTTATAATGGTGTCTAGGTGATAGATATCATATAATAATGGATCTAGGTGATCCTGCTCTGACAGGGAGGTTGGACTAGATGGTATTTCGAGGTCCCTTCCAATCCCTAATCATAGAATAATAATGTTCTGTGATACTATAAAATGTTATATATAAATTAATAAATATGCATAATGTCATTAAACCCTGAGTATAATTTTGACTGACCCGCTCTGTGTTGGTGTCGAGTTTTGGGGTTTGTTTCTTCAATCATTTTGTTATGGCTCCAAATCATTACCAAAATTCACTGCAGGTACGCACCCTTCTGTTTATAACGAGCTTAATCATTGGGATTCTGTTCACTAGCTGAACATTATGTTCCTGTGTGACTTGGTCTAGGTGATCCTGCTGTGGCAGGAGGATTGGACTAGATGATCTTTCGAGGTCCCTTCTGATCCCTAATGATTCTATGATTTGAGGAGCTCAGTGTGGGAGTTCACGTTGCTTCAATTGCATCTCAGGGAAGTAATCTCTCCTGCACCACATGGGATGAAGAGGAAGAGAAGACAGCGGGTTTTTCCATTCCTACAACTTGTTTGTCGTCAGCAAGCAAACACAATGACAGGTTGTGCACAACACCCCGTGCTAAAAATAGACCATGCCGGCGGCGTACCTAAGTGTGGTTGAGAACTGACAAGGCTCCATTCAGGTGAAGAAGAAAAAGAAACAGAGAGGAAAAACTATTACATGTCAGGATGAGCTCCTGGGCTGTTTTGGCAGCAGGAAAGAGCTCACTGGAAATAGGAAATATGAGCGATCTGCAGCCTGCAAAGGCCAGTCCTCTGCTGAGCCAGTGCCAACACGTTTATTACCAGGCTCTAACACTCCCCACACTCTGCCATCACATTTGCAGTATTACTTTTAAAAAGCTTATTTTCACCCCGTCCAGCTCGTCATCACTTCCATGTCCCGATCCACAGAACTGTTATATCATCGGATTCCTCCCACAAAGCTGTATGTATGCCCTGAGTGCTCACTGCTGGCACTCACTCACGGCCCCAAAAGTGAGTGTTCCCAGCCCACCAGTGATGCTGAGCCCAGTCCCCACCACTCCAGGCTGTTGCTTGTTGGACCTTGCCCAACTGCCAGATTAAAGCGGCTCAATGCATTCAGGACCACAACCCTTGCAAAACTCAGGTGAGTGCTACCATGACCTGATCTGAGCTACGACAGAGGGTGGAAACACTAAGACAGTGTGAAGGGGTTTAAATAAGGCTCAACGGGTAGCACCAGTGAGCACCAGTCTCATTTCCCAGCGTAGATGGATGCATTGACACGTTGGCAAACCACATGCTGGTCTTGGCTGTAGCCTTCAGACTAAAACATAGTCCCACTGAGGGGATTTTGGTGAGTCCTCACACCAAAACATTGTCACAAAATCACACAGAACCACACAACACTAAGGATTGGAAAGGACCTCGAAAAATCATCCAGTCCAACCCTCCCACCACAGCAGGATCCCCTAGACCAAGCCGCACGGGAACACGTCCAGGCGGGTTTTAAACCTCTCCAGACTGAGGGGATTTGCTGCCTGATGCTGCATTAAAGTTAAATAAAGACAAAAAAGCAACAACAAAAAAGTAGCATTAATCCAAAAAATCTCAGTCAACCCCTTCAAAACAGACACTTTTATCCACCACCCTGTTCAAACTTCCTCAATTTTAGCACAAAAAATTGCAAAGTACATCAGGAAAACATCCTGGAGCCCCAGAGACAGCCTTGTGCCACCGTGATTGAGTGTCCACTTTAATAGGAGGTGGGTTTTTTATTGTTAAGGTTACTCTTGGGGATCTTCTCAGTTACCATCAGCTCCTTCACTTGGTCAAAGCCATGCTTTGGTCCCTTCCACCCTTTCAGACCCCACAGGCACTGTGGCAGGTGAGTTCAGCTTCATACCTGCTCCTGTGGGTGATTTTTCCCCTCCTATGGGTCCCCTCTCACAACCCACCCCTTCCATTACCTGTGACATGAAACTCTTCAAACTGCCATCCCCAAAGATTTAACCAACCTGCCAGGTCTTTCAAACAGTTCCTCACTCAAAAGTCTCCACTTATCCATGGAAACATTCTACCTTTCACTGCATAAAGCTCAGATGTCTCTGTGTTTGAACTGCACTCTGCTTTATTTTATCTTCTAATATATCTCAGTGTCTTTTACAGCTCCTGGTTGTAGCATTATGCATTGGAGCAAGTCTCCCCTAAGGAATGACCTTATCTATAGGCATTAAAGCCTGACAGCTTTCAGCTTTTCTTTTACTGCTGGATTTATTCTGTGGGCTGGGGAAGAGGGAAGGCCAGTGGAGAACCAGAAAGTATCTGCTGAGCTCTCCCTACTCAGATCCAACCCTTCTGTTCACCCGCTCTGCCCATAAACCCTTGGATAATTGCACTGGCTTTTCTTTCCCTAAATTATCCTGAGGAAGAAACAAAAATCTGCATGTCTAGCAATATTCTGGAGGTCTGGCATTTCAGAAACGAGGACTGCTTGCCCAGAAGCAGGACAGGAGGATGGGATCAGGGCAGTGGTCTGGATGGATGATGATTCTCCCACCCCGTGTTAGGTTGACACTACTTGAATTTGTATGTCCCTTTCATTTCCCCTCTTGTTTCCACTTGGAGTGGTTTGGCAGTGGCACCGGTGGGCGACTGGAGAGGTTGCTGGGGGAAACACAGGTTTAAGGGAACACAGATGCTGTCTGTGAGGTTGGAGTGCAAAAGGGGTTCTGGGAAGATGAAGGAGTGGAGAGAAAAAGATGCCTAGATGTTATTCTGACACCATCTGTGTTTCCATTTCAGCTCTGTGTTTCACCCTCGCAGCCTCGGCTGTCTGAGTGACCTGACTCCATATTTGCTTTGCTTTTCCTCTGCGCACTGCTTCGGGACTCCAACCTTCCCACCGGCCCCAGTCGCTCTGAGGTTGCACCCCTTCACGCCCACCAACCTGGTGTGTGTCTCCCTTGTCCCCAGCACTACTCCACTGCTGCCGGCCTGGCAGCTATCCAGACTGAGCTCAGTTGTCTTGCTTCTTTGTGCATTAGTTCCTTCTCCTCTCATACCCTCTTCCTCCTCATTATCCCACTTACTTTCCCCCATTAAAGTTATAGCACTTGCACGATTCCTCTTACTCTAAAATTCTCCTATTGAAAAAGAATCTGCCCTGTGGGGGTTCCACCTTTGGCCCTAAAACCAGGACACACCTGCTTCAAACAAAGATTCCATCAGCACAGAAAGCACCAACCTTCCCCTAAAGGTGCTTCTCTTAAGAGTTAACTTACAAATATTATTTCCCACCCAGTTTTTCAGCTCGTCAACAGCCTGTCCTTATTAATGCAATTCTAGCTGTTCTCATTAGGCGTTTGTCTTTTTAAGCAAAGCAAGTTGTGCTCCTGAATGCTGCCTGCTGACAGCAAGTTCTTTAGGGCTCCTGCACACAGCGCTGCTCTTCCCATTACAATTCCAAGAAAGCATTTCCATTTTTGTACCAGCAATGGCACTGGAGAAACCTCGCATTTAACTCTTACATTTAATACCAACTATTTTTCTCGGCACAAAAGCGTTTTAAAATTACTCCGGTGCAGATTGTGTTGTACTTGGTGAGCTGAGTATGTCCATGGCAACTGATCAGTATTACTGCGGCTCCTGCTATAAATAAAAACCCTATTTAGCAAAGTCAAAAATGTAAATATTAAATCCAGCACCGCGGCAATTTTCTGTTCCTTCTCTTGCTCCCCTCAGGGTTAGGAAGTGACGCCTGTGTGTTGGTGCCTTATTTCCACATGGTTCCCCAGGTGTCACAATGCTGCAGAAATAGGAATTCTGGTTGATGCTGCTTTCAGTCAGAACTCCAGGTTTGGGGTCAGGTAGGGGACTGATGCTGTGCTGTGGCAGCAACATTCATTTCCCTTGCCCCCCTCCCTGGAAGTGTTCAAGGCCAAGCTGGACAGGGCTCTGAGCAATCTGATCTGGTGAGAGCTGTCCCAGCCCATGGCAGGGGGTTGGGACTGGATGATCTCTGAGGTCGCTTCCAACCCAGACCATTCTATGAAGCTCCGCAGTCCCAGGCCTGAGGTCAGGGACTGACCTGTTGGAGAGCAGTGTAGGAGAAAGGGACCTGGGCGTCCTAGTGG
>JAOXOE010028671.1:0-15743 GCA_028565055.1 Phoeniculus purpureus
TTGGTCAGGCAGGACTTGCCCTTGGTGAAGCCATGCTGATTGTACCCAATCACCTCTTCACTAGTCTCCTGTCTCAGCAGTGCCTCCAGGAGGATCTGCTCCATGATCTTACCACTTTTTCTTTTAGCTCAAGCATCATGTTCGTCGGGTCTCTGATCTGCTCACAGCTAACACAGGTGTTGTCCCTGCCATCCAAGTGCCAGGCTCCAGAGCTCAGTGCAACCACCTGCCTGAACAAGATGGCAAGATAGCTCCTAGCAGAGCTTAGGATGACAGAACAGTTTGCCTTTGCCCTATTTCAGATTAGGGCTGAGCATTTCTTTATTCAAAAATGCATGTATATCAGACATGAACTCACTGGACCCCGATAAATTAACATCTAATATGGAACAAGCATATTCTTTAATTTAGCTACAATTAGACGAATAAATCCCAGACTAATCTTGGAAAAAGGAAGAGAGAATGTGAGCGCCTGGGCAAGAGCTCCCCAGTACTTGCACTCACAACCAATTACAACCAGTTGCCAAGCGGACATCAGTGAGAACACATGAAAGACAACTTGGCACATCAGTTCCATTTGATTAGCCAACTGGGGATACAGCTTGTCAGTCAGACAGCTCCTCTTGCCCCTCAAAAACAATCCTGAGAGGTTTACCATCAAGTGTTCCATCTGATCAAGCAATGGGAGATTAAAGTGCACGCAAAACATTCTGACCGCTTCTGCTCCCCTCTCCATTCAAGAGCTCAGGTACCAAAGGGATTCCAGGAACAGCAGTTACTGAAGGATCAGAATAAGCAGTTACTTGAGGGTCAGCTCCACTGCAGTTGGAGTAATAAGAAAAACATTTAATGGAAATAATCAGGTTTGCATATCTTATTGTTGAGACATAAGTTCACAGTAACTATTTTTCAGCTGTTTATCTCATTTCCTCTCTTTATTAGATTTTCTAGTACTCACAGATACTATTTCTTCCACACTATACTTGTGTAAGCAACTATATAAACACTGAAGTCTATTAGGTTCTACTTCAGCAACTACAAAACAGGGCCATTTGGGGTTTTATGTCATTGAGGTGTGTCAAAGTATCTCAGCTGAATGCAGAGAAGTCATTCCAGGTGTGTATCCCTGGAAAACATCACAGAAATCCTACATCAGTATCACACAGCATCATTATTAGGTTATTGGAAGTTCCTAAGCATATAATGGGGTGTCTGCAGAACTTCTCACCTCAAGATTTAATGTAGAGCTCCATGGGGGAGTGCAAACGTCATTCCTGTGCTGCACTAGAGGTAACAAAGCAGAATCATAGGGTGTTAGGGGTTGGAAGGGATCTCTACAGATCATATAGTCCAACCCCCCTGCCACAGCAGGGTCCCCTAGATCAGGCCACACAAGGCTGTGTTCAGGTAGGTATTCAAAGTCTCCAGAGCAGGAGACTCCACAACCTCTCTGGGCAGCCTGTGCCAGGGCTCTGTCACCCTCACAGGAAAGAAGTTATGTTCAAGTTTATCCCCGTTATTCCTTGTCCTATTACTGTGCCCCACAGAAAAGAGACAGGTCCCTTCCAGGTGATACCCACTCCTCAGATATTTACAGACAGTAGTAAGATCCCTCTCAGCCTTCTCTCTTCTAGTTTGAAGAGCCCCAGTTCTCTCAGCCTTTCCTCACAGGGGAGATACTCAAGTCCCTTTATCATCCTCATAGCTTTCCACTGGACCATCTCCAATGGGTAGGAGCACTTGGCCACTTTTGTTTTCTTTTTATTTGCAGCTCTAGATCTCTTTGATTTCCTTGTCCTTAAGAAAGGACATGGAAGTTCTAACTGGTCTAAAACTGGTTCTAAATTGGTTTAAAGTGGCTGATTTAAGGGTATAATAGTCATTTTACTGGCTATTCTAGTCACAAATTTGAAAACCCCAGCCTGATGTAACCAGACTTTTCTGATGGAAAAGGGTAACATTGACCAAACACAACCTAACCCACCCTCCCCCTTATCAAACAAATGGGTTTATTTGTTCTGCTAATGTATGCAGGGATTATAGGCTGGGCTTGACAATCTTAGGTGGTCTTTTCCAGCCTCAATAATTCTGTGATTCTTGGGAGGCTGAATACCCAACATGAGATAGTAACTAGTTGTTAACAGTGAAATAGCCAAATCCTGACCGAGGAAAGCAGAAAATGAAATGGATCTTCCCAGGCTGACAAACAAAGGAGGAATTCCCCCTAGTAGCAGCATTCCCCAGAAAAATTCCTTCTACTTTTGCAGAATCTGACTTCGAGACATTTGTGGAGTAGAAGATGCACACCAGTAGCCTTCTCCCTAACTAATACACCTTTATAGATCTGACATCCTTCAGTGGTGGGCAAATCAAAGCCTGTGAGCTCACCGTTACTCCTGATCCTGCAAAGCTGCTTGATCAATGATGCTTGGGAAGAGCCACCGTTATGTACCTCCACAGTGATTGAGACTGTTCCACCCCACAGAAAATAAATCAAAGCCAAAGGGCACTCCCAGTTCAGCCCATAGTGGCACTGTAAACCCCGCCACGACCTCAAGGAGAGCTTGCCATAGGTAGAGAGAAGCAAAGCTCATGTTCTGCATTGCTGAAATACTTTATGCCTCCTTATTAAAGAATTCACCCAGCCAGAGGTGAACTAACTGAGGTGGTGGAGACCGAGACACAGAAGACACTTAAAATGCAATTAAGCCACAATCAGAGAAGGGATGCTTGAGGGAGAAAGCACTCAAAGACTCCAGGGAAATACTAGTTTCAAGGAAAAAGGAGAGTAACTGTGTACTAAACCACGTTCAAAGATATTTATGGATACTGCACAAGAATGTGCAGATACCAGGTACAAACTCAAACACTAGGGTCACAGCTAACCACGTTAAAAATAAATACCCTCTGTTTTAGATAACCTCCACACGCTCTAAAGCACATTACAGAGGACAGAGGTGGGTGCTTGCCCTGCACTGCACCCCAGCGACGCTGAATTCCACTGGGGATCTAAGAAACAGGGATGTGAGAGGAGCATCTCAATTATTTGGATTTATGTTATAAAAACAGCTGTTAGCTGTTCTGCAAGGACTGCAGCAGCTCTGCTCACATGTACACTCACAGTATTAACGAAGGGGTAAACAAAAGGAGTAACAACTTGTAAAAATAAGTTTCCCAATTTGACTGAACACCTATAACAAATGCCCCTTGTGATGATAAACTGTGAGGTCTTGAAAGCCTTAGGGATTGCCAACAGAACTTAGCAGCTGGTTTTCCCTCAGCGTTACCTATTTTACAGTAAAAAAGAAAAAAGGTAGGAGCAAACAAGAGAAACCAAGCTAACAGCCAATTGTGTGAGGAATTCTTCTCAGACTAAGGAAGAAATGAGAATTCTTGAAGCTCATTTTGTACAAAGGATTCTCCTAGCAGCCAGCTTCATGCTTTAAACAGCCTTAAAAGACTCTTCATTTCCATGGCTGTTTTTGCTATTAGATTTGTTTCATGCAAACCTGCAGAGTTCAGAGCGTTCATGAGAAACAGTTCCCTGCTCAGGGTCTGAGTCACATGTGGATTTTGCCTTTTTTCCCCACAGTTGCCACTGTTTGGTATCGTCTCATTTCCCTACCAGCTGCTTCACCATTTCCTGAGCTGCACCGTCTCATACTGTGCTCGATATTAGACACAGCAGTGACAGAGCAAATGGGAAATAAACAGCACAGCTGAGCAGGGCAATTGGCAAAGGATGCGAAGCGCCCGTCCAAAAGTGGCTACGAGTGGAAAAACCCCCAGCACGTTTGTCTGTAGGGGTTTAAATCACTTCTCTTCAAAACACAGCAAGATCCTCCCCGGCAGAGCTCTCCTAAACCAGTCTGATCCCCATTTCAGCAAGCACATGAAGGACTGAGCACTGGGTTAGGGGCAGTGATGGAGCTCCCAGAGGAGATACAAGCAAGAGCTTGGATCCAAAGGGTTTAAACGTGAGGGTCACCCAAAACCAAGCAGGATGAGCACTGAGCTGCCACACAGCAATGAAGACAGGACAAAGAACTGTTGTCACCAGGTTATGAAAAGTCTCTCTTCCAATTGCTTACACAGTTTATTCAGGTTGGAAGGGGCCTTCAAAGGCCATTGGGTCCAACCTTCCTGCTCAAGCAGGATACAAGTTGCTGAAAAGCAGAAATGCCTAAAAGCTTAAATCAGCTACACCAAACCGCATCCAGCTGGGTCTGAACCATCTCCAGAGCAGGGGACTCCACAGCCTCCCTGGGCAACCCCTTCCAACATCTCATAATCCTGACTGTAAAGAAGTTTCTTCTCAGACTGAATTGAAAGCTCCCTGCGTTCAAGCTTGCATCCATTACCCCTTGTCCTGTCTGATGCCACTGAAAAGGGGATTCCTTTTTTCTAGGCACCCCGTCCTCACGGATTTATGCACGGTGATTAAATCCTCTTGGAGCCTTATTTTGTCCAAACTAAGAAGTCCCAATGTTCTCAATCTCCCTTCTTGAGGCAGTTGTTCCAGATCCCAAATCGCCCTCGTAGCTTTGCACTGAACTCTCTCCATTTATTCTCCATCCCTCTTGAACTGGGGAGACCAGAACTGGACACAGGATTCCAGATGCAGCCTCACTAAAGCAGAATAAAGGCGTAGAAGAACCTCTCCTCATCTGCTAGACACATTTCTCTTGATCCATCCCAACTTTCTTGACCACAAGGGCCCATTGCTGATCGACACCTCCAAGATCCTTCTACCCATGGGTGCTCTCTAGCTCATCACTACCCACCCATTATTGATGCTTCCCATCATTCCTTCACAAGTGAAGGAACACCACCAACATATAATTTAGTGATGAGAGATACACGTCCCTCCCTCAGCACTGCCCCCTTGTCACATCTCCCAGGTTTCTTTCCGTTCCAAAGGAGCACAGAAGAATGGAAGGACCCAGGACAGAACACAAACCACTCAATGCTGATGCACTGCTACAGAAATTTTCACGACTCAGCATTTTCCTGTTCAATACAGTTGTCTTCTTGCTTGCACTGGTTTTCTTAAAGAGTAACAGGTAGGTTATGAAGCTATTTTTTACAGAGTAATGGTAGGAACACTGCAAACCGTGCTGAATGCTGCCAACGACACTAAGTCACTACACACCACCATCTGCCGCTGAACTCGAACCACATCAGACACTGACTGATCTCTTACGGCTGTTATTGCAGCCATATTTTATTTAGCACTTGTATTCATTTTAATAGCAATATTTACACTAAAGAAATAAAACAGACTTTATGTGCCTTTTTTTCTTCCTTTAGTAGGACTTATTAGCCATTAAAGATGTATTTATGCATATAATACTCCTAAAAAGGTCATTAAATTAAACTGAAATATAGGAACTCGCAGCATTATTCCGCTCAATTGACAGTTTGGGTAAATCCATTTCCACAGCCAATTTAACGACTGAGATTTCTGCTAGCAACTACAAGCCTTGAGAAAAACTTGGAAACGGTGAAAAACAATGTCTTAACATTTGATCACAACTGATCTACACTGGAGCACCAAGTTACAGCAAGGCAGCACCTTGCTTACGCTCCCTGTGCTGATGCCTCACATCTTAGTGTTCACTTAAAGCATCGTGGAAAGATGAGTGACTACTACCTCTCTTTACTGTGTCCTAAAACACCAAGCCCTGCATAAAGGAAGAATTTTCTAACCCTGGTAATTTGGCCCAAACCTGACACCACAGATGATGGAGCATCATTAGAGCGTGAGGAAGGATAAGCTCCATAGTGCCAAAGCGGTGACAGGAGTGACGGGTGGTGTGAGAAGTTTGGGGTATTTGAGTGGAGCTGTTCAGGGGTGATAATAATGATCTGTGAAATGTATATTCATCATATGGGGGAATTCAAGGCTGAATAATACTTCACTGGAGCATGGGAATAATGTGGCAGAGAAACTGGCCAAAGCAGGCAGGGCTCACTTTCTACTGAGGTCCAGTGCAGTTGTATGTCACACAGATGGGTGCCAGCAATTCATGAGCTGCAGGCAGACCTGTCCCCTGTAATAACTGCTAAATACACAGCTGAAAACTAGCTGAACAGCTTTGAGGTCCCTGAAGGTGTAACTCAGCCCTGCACCAACACTGCTTCTGTTTCTGCTAGAAGTAAATAACATGAAGTTATTCAATGTCACTCCTTCCTTTTGTCCACATCTCCAAACTCTTTATCTGTCAGAGAACATCGTCCTTGCTTACAGGAACAAAAGTTTTCAGAGGCAGCCCCTTGCAATGGTGTCAGTCTGTGTCTGACAACTGGCTTGCTAGTGGCACAAGCCTCCAGATAGCTGAAGTGAACAGCTGGCAACCACCCCAAAAGCACGATGGTGACTACAGCAGGGCTGACATAAACTAGTTTCACTTTATTTATAAACTGGGGGGGAAAAAACCCAACAACACAAAAGAAAATGTTACTTGCTCACATGTTCTCCTTTAAAAGCAATGCAGAAAGCAAACTGTGCTGTTCTGAAGGAACCTTCCCTTTTGTGGCCAAAAATGACTTGAACGGCTACATGAGGTAACAGACTTAAGATCAATGAAGGACAATGAAGGGAACAGAGAACATGACCTGTATCTTTTGGTTCCAGAACAGCACAGAGTGACGCTGTGAGAACATCTTGACATCAAACAGCAGTATTTGAGTGAGTCCCAGTACTTCAACCTGCCTTGTGGTGAAGGCAGTGGTAGAGGCGCCCACAGCATCTCGTATGGAGGGCAGATGTGAGCCAGCCTACAGACCAGAGCTGCCCCTGTGCCATCGCTGGGAATCAAACCCAACAGTACTGGTGGATAGTCCCATTAAAGTAGTGAGAATGTGGGGAGATGCTGAGGTAGTTTAAAAACACACATCACTGACATCTTCTGCAGTCTGATCCAGCAGCCAGGGCATAAAGAGTGAGTTTTTTAATGGTCTGAAAACAGATTTGTTCTCTGAGCACTGAGTAAAAGCAAACCATTAGCATTCTTCTCCCCTAACACCTCAACTCTGCAGATCAATAGTCAACAATTAATTGCAAATATTAAGTAATCACTACTATAACATCAGCTTAAGCTCATGTCACACCTATGAGTGTAACTCTGTCTGATACCAGAGACAACTGTACCCCCTAAACTCAGCAGTCTGATTAAACCTTTGAGGACCTTTATACAAACCAATCAAGTAAATCCCACAAATATTTCCTTTCCCAACCCACTAATTACAGCCTTCTGACAAAACACACCTCAAGGTTACGCCTTGACACACAGTACAGAACAGCATTTATAAAGTACTTTTGCCTTGTTAAAGGCAGAAAGATTATTCCTAGTGCAACTAGTGAAGACAAAGGACTGCCTGCATAAAGAACTGGTACCACAAGCTCTGCGTTCATATTTTTACCCGTGAGCAGAAGTAGGAAATTCATTTTCTCTTGTGTTTTCCACAGAAAAATTCTACAGAAAAGCAACAGTCTTAATCCGAAGACCAACACAAGATCCAGAGTGCCTGTCAGATGGTTTCTCTTCAGACTAAAAAAACCCCAACCCATAAAAATTAATGCATTCATTTATGATGGAATGTAATCATTGGGAAATTAATTTTTAAAGAAGAACACTAAATCCCTCCTAACTATCTTAGGAGAGTCTTCAAACTCGGTTTACATGGTGTTAACAAAACCACCCAGTGGTAAATCAGTAATGTGTTCCCAAAGAAAGACACCTAGCGTAGGGTGCTCAGGTGTAGCTTTGTCTGTAAGAATTAGGATGATGCTGGAAGCCTTGTCTTCCCAAACAGCTTGGGTGAAGGTGTCCTCTGTCCCTTGGCACAGACAAAAGGTGTGTTTCAACACTAAGCTGGTTGTGCTCACTACGGTAACGCAGCCAGATACAGTCAATCTTCTGCTCAGTTTACTTACTCCTGCTAGAACTCACTGACTATAAAATGGACTCATGAGAGGTACGTACACAGAGGGAGAAATGTATTTTGAGGAACCACAGAGTGATCAAAGTTGGAAAACTTCAAGATCATCAAGTCCAACCATCCGCTCTACAACCTCCAACCACTAAAACGGCTCCTGCAATAGCCTGTCTGCCCCTTTGGTGAACAAACAAGGACAGTGCCTCCACCGCCTCCCCGGGCAGCCTGTTCCAAGGACTCCCCACTCTTTCTGGGATGATGTTTTCCCTCAGATCCAATCTGACTCTCCCTTGGCACAAACTGACCTCATTTCCTCTTGTCCTATCGCTGGTCCCCAGGGAGACGAGGCCAACACCAGCCTCACTGCAACCTCCCTTCAGATAATTGTAGAGAGCAGTGAGGTCTCCCCTCAGCCTCCTCTTTTCCAGGCTGAACAGCCCCAGATCCCACAGCCTCTCCCCATCAGACCTGTTCTCCATACCCCTAACTAGTCCTGTTGCCCTTCTCTGCTCCCTCTCCAGCACCTCCATGTCCTTCTTGTAACTGTAGTGCCCAAAACTGCCTCCAGTACCTGAGGTGGGACCTCAACAGGGCCAAGTATAGGGGTAGGATCACCTCCTCCGTCCTGCTGGTCACACTAGTACTGATGCATGCTAGGATGCTGTTGGCCCTCTTGGGCACCTGGGCACACTGCTGGCTCATGGTCAGCCATTGTCAGTCAACACCTTCAGGTCCCTCTCTGCTGGGCAGTTTCCAGTCACTGTTCCCCAAGCCTGTAGTGCTGCTGAGGGTTGTGGCCCAAGTGCAGGACCTGGCATTTGGCTTCACTGAACCAGCCTGTCCAGATCTCTCTGCAGAGCCTCCCTACCCTCCAGCAGATTGACACTCCCACCCCCCTTAATGTCATCTGCAAACTTACTGAGGGTACACTCTATCCCCTCATCCAAATCATCAATAAAGATGCCCCAGTACTGAGCCCTGGAGGAAGAAAGAGACACTTTACGTGTTGGCAGTCCCGATGGGAGAAGTGCTCTCCATGCAGATACGTACTCCACGTCCATCATTATTTTTACACTAAATAATGGACAAGATGGTCATCCAATACGACCATTGCAGTAAGAACTGCCAAATAATTTCCTTCTTTACCTTTCTCAATTGACATACAAAGAGTTTTCTTCGTATTTTCTTTCTTCTCTTTGTGAATTCTGTATTTCCTTCTAGAGACCCAAAGATAAACAAATTTTGCAATCTGTCCCCAAGTACAAAATGATGAACGTAACCACAGCGAGAGGAAATTACCAACACATTCTCCAAGCAGCACCAGGGAACACCAGCAGGAGAAACTGTCAGACAACATTTCCAATAATTATCCTATAAATCGTCTCGTTAACATCTTAGTGACTGATTCCAGTTGCAAATAAAAACCCCAAACTGGTCTGTAGTCAGCACGCAGGTACAGGTACTGACTTCTGCCTTTCCTTTCGTATCCTGCACGTCCATGTGCACAACTACATCTCAGAGAAAGATTATTTTATAGCCTAAACAGCACAGGGTACAAGACAACACCTCAAAGTTACAGAGACATTGTACTACACACCATACTAGCACTGCCTATAGCTACAGACGAGTTTGTAGTAGTGAGCTTAAAACCTGCCTGGCCATGTTCCTGTGCGACTTGGTCTAGGAGATCCTGCTGTGACAGAGGGATTGGACTAGATGATCTTTCAAGGTCCCTTCCAATCCCTAATGTTCTGTGATTCTGTAAGTGTGAAAACTGACACAGAATTAACAAATGGAAAACATCATTAAGAAATTTTAGAATTCATTGTGCCCTCCAGCTGAACAGTTAGCTAGATCGATCTTCTTTTCGGTATCTAACCTCACATAGGACAATATAGATTGGATTTCTACTGAAAACCATTGAATAATGATCAATTTCTTTCGTTTCATTTCTGGGAAGGATTAGATGCCCCAAAATTCCATTCTAGATGATCTCAGAATCCACGCCCCATCTGGTTTTTATAAAGATAACTTAGAAGTTCTCTTGTCTTGATTACCGCAGCACAAGAACAGTTGTTTTTCTTCCATCACTAGATGGTGAAATAAGGAGCTGGGGGTAGCAGACATCATTAATTCTTTGCGTTTGAAAACAAGGAAAAGGTCAGACACTTTCAAACTGAACTAAGTGCAAATGTTTCAAATATTCAAAGTTTTAGCAGAATTCAAAGATTTTTACCCCAAAACTTGCACATTTCATGGGCCACAAAAAGGCATCTGAAACTTATTCAAAGTAGACATCAGTTTACAGTTAATTGGTGAAAACACAAATGAGCTTTCAGTTTAAAGACTTAGGACACAGAACTGCTGGATAGAGTCCAGTGAAGAGCAATGAAGATGACAAAGGAAGTAGAACACCTGCCTGATTAGGCAAGTCTGAGGGAGCTGGGTCTCTTTGGCTTGGAGGAGACTGAAGGATGACCTTATTAATGTGTCAGGAGAATGGAGTCAGGCTCTTCTCAATGTCTTCAAGTAATAGGACAAGGGGCAATGGGTGTAAGCTGGAACATAGGAGGTTCCATATAAATATCAGAAGGAATTTCTTCACAGTGAAGGTGACTGAGCACTGGAAGGGGCCGCCCAGGGAGGTTGTCGAGTCTCCTTCTCTGGAGATATTTAAAACCTGCCTGGATGTGTTCCCAATTTGGTCCAGGTGATCCTGCTGTGGCAGGGGGATTGGACTAGATGTCTTTCGAGGTCCCTTCCAATCCCTAATGTTCTGTGTGAAAGAAAACCCCAAATAATAAACAGTATGATTTAACATTTCCATAAATGATCACTCCATATGTTATTGCCATCTCTATAACTTTTATACCTGTTCCTAGGGTTCATTATATTTATGTTATACTTTTAAGGAAATCATAGGCCTGTTTGAAATAAAGAGGAAATAAAGTTGTTTGGTACTACTCTCATGGTCTTATAATCTAAGCAGAATCTTAAGTCAATTTGTGCATTTTCCGCAGAAAAGTTTGGGGTTGGAGAAAGTTTCTGCTCTCCCCACTTCTCCCTTCACCCCTCTCTCTCTGGTTTTTGTTGGTCTCTTTGGCTTCCATCTTCTTCCCTCTTGGATATTGTCTCATGTGAATTTGGGGTTATGGAACATGCTGCTGAGGAAAACAGCCCAAATGACTTATGCTTTGAAGATTTTCAGCAGGAGGAAGCTTCATCTGGACTTTCATAGTCTGCTGCACTCCACTGTCCTTGTCTGTTCAGAGTGACTGCTGAAACTTGGACATTGAGGAGGCTGACTCTTGACACGTCCACTCACATTGAGGACTCAGGAGAGTCAGGCAATCACTGTGGTTTCAGATAAGAAGCACAAACTATCTCAACTGTCTCTTAGGCCTTTCAGGATGAGGACATTTTGGGCATTCAGGATGTTTTGGCTCAGCTATGTAAGAGCATTGTGGTAAATTCCTGTGTGTCTGTCTTCTGCGGGGTTTTTTTTTCTGGTGTGTGATGGTGAATTAAAACATCTTGGTGCCTTTCTTCCCCAAATTGAGTCAGTTGTTTCATTGCCTGCAAATTCATATGTGCTTTTCTTAAACCCTTCCTTTGTGTTTAGCACTTTAAGTTCTTGGTCAAAATACAGTTGGGGTTTGTTCAACCCACAACACACTTTCATAGTATTAAAATATTTAGAAGCAAGGGAGATTTAAGACTTCCTGGGAAGTATTTTGCTGCTTCTGTTCTTGCCTGTAATAACTAAACTTGTACCAACAAGCCAAAACCATCAGTACTGGAAAACTGTTATACCCTCTGACAAATCAGGTAGTTTAAGCACATCGAGCCACTTATTGCCTTACTTAGGGCATCTTTAGTCCAATGCATCTTCATTTGTTTGAATGGAAGTCGTCTTAAATTATATCTGAATAGTGAGAAAGATGATAGCAAATCCAGTGACTGACAACTTACCCATTTATGGGGAGAACTAAACTTCAAATACATTTAAAAAACAGATAAAAGTACATTTAAAAAACAGATAAAAGTACAAAGAGATTAACCATGTTCAGTTATCAGAAAAAAAAGAGACTATAATAGTCTATTTCTGAGCACAGTGTTTAAGACAGTCCAGTTGCTAATTTCCTTTCGTACAGATGCCACTTCAGCAGCACTTACAAATCCCAGTACATTCAAACTGACCAAAGCATCATTAATCTTTCAAAAATTGTAAAGTTTAACATTTGTGTCTCATCAGTCACCATACTAATATTATCATTGGAATTTTCTGGCTTTGTAATCTGCTGGTGATTTTCACAGCAACTGTTTATATGTTGATATGTGACTTTTCTAGGCTCGTGGACTGTTCTTCCTGAAGCCACAGCTGGATACAGACTATATGACCCTTACCCAGTATTCACTGGTTTCCTATACAACTGGGGCTTGGCGAGCTGCTAAAAGAATCAGGCTGCTGGTGTTAAACACTAGCTTATTCCTTCCATGCTGCTTTTTTCCATCTGAGCTAAAGACACTTCATCTATTTGCAAAGAGTTTCTAATGAGTGCCAGTCAGTGGAAAACCGAGTTTTGAGCAGATTCCAATAAAACAGAAATGCTGAAAGGAGAGCTTTACATTTTAAAGTTCATGCCCAGTTTATTTCACATAAACATCGAAGTTCAGAAGTATCTGAATCTCACTCTGAAAAGAAAAACGAATTCAAGCTCTAAATGAGCGTGGCTACACCCACCCTGCTGTTTATTCAGGAAGCCAGCAGTGTCATCGACTCACTGAGCTACTTCTTGACAGCTCTTGATTTTGAGAGGTACAAAATCTTCTGACAGATACATAATCGAGAAACCCTGGGAAGAAATGGTATTCTGTTCCAGCATCTGCTCTGTAAATGAAGACGAGCACACCAGATTCCCAGTTCCAGGAAACAAGACAGCTCTTCTTTGGTTTGAAAGGGTGACATAAAAGACATGGCCAGGACACGCATATTCACAGGGCTCATAGGACAAGTGAGGAGCCGCTCTCTGGTTCCTGTTTCTGACATTTACTTCGTCACTCTGTCTTGACATTTATTCATCTCTTGGTTTTAACTTAACACAGATCACCTTGGGTGCTTTTAAGGGTTTTAAAAAGAGGATCTATTAATGCAGCAAGAACATTTCACAGACAGAATTTTAAGCTTTGATAAACAGAACTCCAAAAAGTATTAAGAGGAGCTGGAGCAGGTCCAAAGCTTGATGAAAGATCTGGAGAACAAGCCGTGTGAGGAGCAGCTGAGAGAACTGGGCTCTTTAGCCTGAAGAAAAGGATGCTGAGGGAAGCCCTTATTGCTGCCTACACCTCCCTGAAAAGTAGGCTGTAGAGAGGTGGGAGCTGGTCTCCTCTCACACGTAACAGTGCTAGGACAAGAGGAAACAGCCATGAGTTGCTTCAGGGGAAGTTTGGGTTGGACATCAGGAAAAAACTTCTTCATTGCAAGGGCCATCAGGCCTTGGAACAGGCTGCCCCAGGAGGGGCTTACATTGCCAACCCCGGGTGTGTTTCAATATTGTGGAGATCTGAAGCTTAGGGAGAGGGTTTAGCAGTGGCCTTGAGATAGGTGGATTAATGGTTGGATTCAATGAGCCTGAAGGTGTTTTCCCAACCTGAATGAAAAGTTTAAGCCTCTGCTGTCAATATTCCTGTAGCACTGGGCACAGGGTTAGCTAAGGATCACTGCACCTTGGTTGCTGTTACACTGCCAGGGTTATTCTCCCCCTCTGATTTCTATGCCTATGTTTTCTAGATTTTACATGGCAGAAGATTTGTGGTTCAGAGAGAAGACTGGAGATCAGCACTGTCATTTGTAGCTGTATAGCACTGACACACGGACTGTGAAGCCTGTGTAGTATTTGTAGGATGTTCTTTTCATTCCTCAGATGTGGTTTGTTAGCATGGGACTGGAGATGCTCTGTGATCCTCCTCCAGCTAATGTTTGTTCTCGGTCTTTTTCTTCCCCTCGCTGTCTCCCCTACTCTTGAATACTCATTTTTTTAAATGAGAAGAATTACTTGCGAGAACTAAACTAGTTTTGATCATACAAGATCCTACAAAATTGGAAGCAGCACTGCAGGAACCGACAGCAGCTTCCAAGCTTTTGTAAGAGGGGGTGATAGAGGGAGGGAGCACCTGCTGCAGCCTAGCGGGGAGCAAGTCTCTGTGCACATTCTGTTTGCTCGTGTATTCTGATTTGATGAGGGCAAAGAGAAGTATTCCCTCAGTGAGGTTTTAAATGAAACCACAAACACACAGCTTCCTCACCTCAGTTATTCCAAAGAGAGAAATTGCCAATTACTTGGCAAACAAAAAAAACCAAAGGACTATCCAGAGCAGAGCTGAATCGAAGAGCAGCTTTTCCTTTCCTTCGAGTTTGCAAATACCCCCCATACAACACAGAAGGCTGCACAGAGCGCAGGCGGCTGCAGTCCAGGAAGCCACAGGGAGCTGCTCCTGACACTCTTTTTCTCCAAGAGGCAGTCAGATTGCTGTGATTGGAACACAGCTAACCAACGAAGCAGAGCACAGCACACCAGGCATCCTCATTTCTGCAAGGCAATGTGGGAGGAGACGATGCACTAAAGCTTTAGGAGTGTGGAGTCTTTTCCTCTGTCTTGTAGCTAATTTTTTTTTGGACAACATGAATCTCATAAAAACTCCGACCAGATGGCAAAACATAGAGCAGCGGGAGATGGAGCTTATTAGCTATTGCTTCCTTCCGCTAGTACACAGCCCAGAAATGTGAAGGACCTTTAAATCACCCTCTACTGAAAGCTGAGTCCCTTTTGAGAGACGCTGCGAGGGATAGCCCACGTGCCCTGACACAGACAGCTCTTTCCCAGGGTGCTTCAAGTCCTTTCTCTAAACTCCGCAGGCACAAAACCAGCTTAAATGAAGCTCTTGGAAGATTTTTCTAAAAATGAGTAAAAATGTTGTAGACATCACTAGAAGTCTAAAATGTTGATGTCTGGCATTTGCAAACAAGTGAAAAAATATTCTAACCACACACAATACCACAGCAGCCTTAACATAACCCCACCTAGTAAATACCATGCCACTGCACATCTCCCATGTTATTAGTTATTAGCGTATTTTCTTTCTAAAATTGCAGAATATAAAGAAAAATGCTTACAAAAATCATTGGTTTGTTTGTAACTCTTTTCTTTTGTAATCACTGGTTTCTTTTATTTGTGTATTTTCTTCCTAAAGCCACAGAATGTAAAGAAAAACGCTTACAATCTGTTTTCTTTGTAATCAGCCTGTTCCTGCCTCCCCCCTTCCAGAACTTGGGGATATGTTCAGTCTACAATGACCTGCCACGACAGCTAAATACACAGCTTTAAACTAATTACACAGCTCAAAGGGCATTAGAAAAATATAATTCCCATCTTCATCAGCAAGAAACCTCACAATAAAAAAAGTACAACCCCGGGAACAAGAGAAGTGAATCATCACCTGGCTGAGGAGTCCCAAAGGACCACGTTTCTAGAAGCCTGTGGAGCAGTAGTTCTTTTACGAGAGACTTTCCATTCTACATTTGTCCTTGTCCAAACTAACGAGACTTCCTTCAGCTGCAAACACACAACCTCGAGTACTGTGTCCAGGCTTGGTCACCACAGTACAAGAAGGACATTGAGGTGCTGGAGCGAGTCCAGAGAAGGGCAACCAAGCTGGTGAAGGGGATGGAAGACATGCCCTGTGAGGAGAGGCTGAGGGAGCTGGGGCTGTTTAGTCTGGACAAGAGAAGACTGAGAGGAGAC
>JAOXOE010028672.1:0-15734 GCA_028565055.1 Phoeniculus purpureus
GGGGCGGAAAAATCAATCAGGAGCCGCCTCAATTTAGGTGAAGGTGATGTAGCAGCCACAGCGACGATTCAGTCGCCTCTCGCCGACAGCACGGGCTCCCAGGATCCTAGTTTACGCTAGTGGGCAAACAGTTTTCCCAATAACTTGACTCACTGCTTCAGGAATTCCCTAAAGGATGAGTCACGGCGAGGGAAAGCCACCGCCAGCACCACCACTGCGGAGCTCAGCAGACCACCGCTGCCAATACGAGAAGAGAGAAAGAAGTGGGAGAACAAGAGCTCAGTGCCAACCCAGGGGGGGAAAAATAACCCCTGTGGTCACCACTGTTCCTTGGCAGCCTCTCCCCACTCCCAGCCCTTCCTCATTCCCAGCCCCTCCAAAGGCAGCATGCACCAAGGCTCTCCAGAGGGAAGGGAAATGGTCCCCAGGAGGGATTTCCTCCACGTGCAGAGAGCCAGGAACCTTTGACTCTGCTCACACTACATCCCAAATGCTGGATGTGGGAAGAGGAAGATGCTAAAGGAATCAAGGCAGAGCTACCTCAGCTGCTGCTGAGCGCTGGAAGGGATTTCATCAGGAGAAATGGGGGAGTATGCAGAACTCCAGGGCTTATCAGGGTTCATGGATTGAGGGGTTTTAATGCTTCACAACCAGCTCCTGGGATTTGTTCCCTGTCTCACATCCCATCACCCAGTGGTGAAGCAGGTCCATGCCCCAGCTGCAGTCAGAAGTGCTGAGAATCGCTGCTATGGGGTGAATTCTTTGGCAGGGGCCAAACACTTGGAATTTGGGCAACACCTCTGGAGGGGTAACAAACTCTAAAGGCACCTCTGGGGGGGGGGGTACAAACCCTAAAGGCATCTCTGAGGGGGGGTACAAACCCTAATGGCACCTTTAGGGGCAACAAGCTCCAAAGGCACCTTTCCTTAAGGCAATCTGTCATCGTTCTATGTGGATCCCACTACACCGAAACCCAGTTTCAAACAGCCCAAACCCTTCTGGAATAGGATCCACATCCCATTTCCCAGCAGCTGATCTCCTCTGATAGCTGGTGCCTGCGTTTAGGGCCACTGTGACTGGCCCTTTGGCTTCGGCATCTTCCCTTCGGGGCAAGGCCATGCCTCAGTCTTAGGTTCCAGCCTCATGTCTGGGAAGGGCTGGGTCAGCGATGTCCTACACCCCCAAAGGCCACGGGTATCCTTAAGTTACCCACTCAGAACAGGAACTCAAGAGCCCTCGCTAGGTTACTGCGAGTGATTCAGCACTCCCTGGTTTGCAGGGTCATTCACCAGGAAGGAAGGTTCCTCATCAGCCACAACCAACTGCTAACGGGTCTCTCTGCTCCCACAGCCAAGCCCCACAGATGCAGTTCAACCCCATTTCTCAACTAGTTGTTTAACCAGGTTGCTCCAAACCCACGAACCCTTACAAGACCCTACAAGTCACAGAATCACAGAGCATTAGGGATTGGAAGGGACCTTGCAAGACCATCCAGTCCAATCCCCCCTACCACAGCAGGATCCCCTAGATCCAGTCATTAGGGATTGTAAGGGACCTTGCAAGACCATCCAGTCCAGTCCCCCCTACCACAGCAGGATCCCCTAGATCCAGTCATCAGGGATTGGAAGGGACCTTGAAAGATCACCCAGCCCAATCCCCCCACCACAGCAGGATCCCCTAGATTCAGTTGCACAGGAACACATCCAGGTGGGTTTGAACCGTCTCCAGAGAAGGAGACTCCACAACCCCCCATGGCAGCCAAGTTGTTGTCCTTCTCCTACCAGTCTCCCATAGAATCTCTTTGGCTGGAAGAGACCCTTTAAGACCATCAAAGTACAACCTTCACTCTGGCGCTGCCGTGATCCTTTTTCTTCCCATATTCAAGCAAACCTTCCAGTAGAGAAACCCCAACATTTTCCTAATTCTACCTCACTGCACCTTTCTAAGCAGAATCCCTCCCATCCTTCCCCCAGAACCATCCCTAAAGATTGATCCAACCTCTAAGCAGGAGGTTTGGGTTGGAGTTCGGCCAACCTGTTTCATAGAACAAACCCTAAAGCAAGATTTACGGCAGTGAGTACTAAAGGAAAGAGGGTTTTGAGGGGAAACCACAGCAGAGCAGCTCTGCATTGACCAACGTGCTTCCCTCACCCTACGACAAACCCAAACGGGCGCAGATTAGAGCCATAAAAAGGTTCTCCCATCGCTCCCGTAGCTCAAAGCCAGACACCAAAACCCTGAGTGGGAATTTTCAGCTGCTTCTGAAGAAATGTGGTTCTGCCCCTCCCACCTCGCGGCTTCCACCTCAGCCCCTGAAATAAAACAAATCATCGGGCTAGGAATTCCCCCGGGAGAGAGGGAAATACAAGAATAAAGTGGGAATCTTGCCTTAGTCTTTCCTGGAGAAGAGAAGCTTCGGAAGCAAACTGCCAGCACGGAGAACCTGCTAATTCCAAGGCAAATTCTGAGGAGAAGCAAAGGGCGAGAGGCAGCGCGCTCCGGGTTCCTCACTTCAATGACAGCTCGAGCAAAACTTTTCCTGCCTTGGTGGTTGCTGCTATAAATAACCCCCCTGCAGGGCTCAGCACTGCAGGAACCCAGAGTCCTGGTCACCTCGCAGAGCTCTCTTCACACCCCTAGCCCAGGCAGGGTGCCTTCTGAGAGCCCTCCCTCATCTCCTCAGGCAGTGTTTGGCTGCTCGATGCCTGGTTTCTCCCCTCTGGTAGCCCACTCGCCTCATTTTGCTTCCTCCCTTTCCTTTTTCCATGCTTCCTGTGGCTCCCCTTCGCCACTTTGCGTCGCAGTCCCCTTAGCTCTCCGCAGCTTTGCTGCTGAGATGCCCCGGAGTAGCTCAGGCAAGCAGAGCTCCTTCATGCCGGCTGCTGCCAGCTGTTCTCTAGCCCCAACGGCTTGGCTCAGCCGTTAGGAACCCAGAGGAGACCACTGCAAGAAATAGGAAAGCTACCAACTGCTCAGCACACACAGCCCTGACTCCCTCCCAGTTCAGGAAATTCAGCCTCCAGTAGAAATCAAAGCCAAGCAGCTCTCCCAGTAACTTACCAGTTTGCTTCCCCCCCTCAGCACTTTCTCCAGCCTGTGCTTGGGATAAAGATGCTGCAAGAGGTAGGAGCGAGCCAACGGTCCCACACCTCCACACACCACAAGCAGACCACACTCTTCCTCCTCTTCCCAGCAATCCTGCCCCGTCCGGTGCTTCCCCGATGAGCCAGCACAATCCGACTGGAACCTTGCGCTCGGTCCTGCTGGGCTGAGGTAGCTGAGCTCTTCCTAGATCTCAGGGAGAAGGCAGGAATCCTATTTTCATTTTGCTTATGTAAGCAAGGATGAATCAAGCGCAGGTTCCTCTGCTCTTATGTCACATTCAAGCCTTTAAATATCTATCGAGCTCCTTCCATACCCCCAGAGCTAAAAGCCCTTCTTTTCAAGCAGAGCCTCCATTAGCTGCTCCCGCTCAACACCAGCACACACATCCCACCCCCACAACCCCCACGCTCAGCACCTTCCGCAGACACACACACACCCCCTGCGTGGAGGAGAACATCAGCTGCACACACGGCTCCTCTCTCCAGCTGGAGCGCTCGGACCTCAGCACAGCCCTCGCTGGCCTGCAGCTCCCCAGGGAGAGCTCAGAGGGGCAGCGAATCCTGTTTCGAGCTCAGGAATTATTTAGACACCTCTGTTGCAGGAGATCATCTACCTCAGGGTGAGAGTCTTGAAAATATTCTTGGGTTTCCTCACTTTGTTCCTGTTCTCTCATGGAGCTCAGACTCCTCTCTTCTCAGGTGCTGTGGGTTCACTGCTGCAGACCCTGTTCCCTCACAGAGCTCAGACTCCTCTCTTCTCCTGTGTTGTGGGTTCATCATTGCAGACCCTGGAACTAGAACAGCTAACGAACATCTCATCCTCTGATCCCTCAACACCTGACAGACTCAGAGCTAGGAGCAGCTCAGCCACACGCTCCCTTTTCTCTGAGCAGGGGGACATTTAGCTCCTAAAGGGAAAGTCTGATGGGGAGAGGCTGAAGGAGTTGGGGGTGTTCAGCCTGGACAAGAGGAGACTCAGGGAAGGACCTTCTCCCTCTCTCCAACTCCCTGTAGCCTCATAGGGGTCAGGCTCTTCTCCCAGGCAACCAGTGGCAGGATGTGAAGAAAGAGACTGAAGCTGCCAGGGGAGGGTTAGGTTGGATGTTAGGAAGCCCTTCCTCATGAAAAGGATGATCAGAGCCTGGACTGGACTGTCCAGGGCAGTGGTGGAGTCCCCATCCCTGGAGGGGTTGAAGGACAGCCCAGCTGTAGCCCTTAGTGTCCTGGTCTGGTCTACTGGGGTGCTGTTAGGTCCTGGGCTGGCTGAGCTCAGAGGGCTTCTCCAGCCTCAATAACTCTTTTGTTCAATCTGGAATACCCTCAGAGGTGCAAACACCACAGTGGGAGCTCCACCAACATCATACAGGTTCAAAAAGACCTTTGGGATCAACCCTACTCTACAAGTTCACCCCTAAACCAGATCCCCCAATACCACATCTCAGAGTCTTTTAAATTCATCTAGGGATGGGGACTCAATCCCCACCCTGGGCAGCCCACTCTGGTGCCCGACCACTCTCTCCAGTAAGAATCTCTTCCTGATGGCCAGTCTAACCCTCCCCTGTTGAAGCTTGAAGCCCTTCCCTCTGCTTCTGTCGCTAATGACCTGTGAGAAGAGCCCACGTTGTTGACCACAACTATACTACTACACACTTCCTTAACTGGCAGGTCCCATCTGCTTCTGTTGGATCAGACCTGCTTCGTTTAAGCTCTAATTTTAGAATGTGTGTAAGCACCCTCACTTTTGTGTTTATTGAGCTTTTTTGCCCCGTAACAAAGTGCAACTTGCATGTGACAGTTTTGTTTCCCAGAATTATTTTCCCACGTTGTTAACCAGCTAAAATGAGGTGTTTTACTGGTGGGGTGGATTCTCCTGTGCTCATCTAATCCCAGTCCTGCTTACATAATGTGAAATCTGGTGCATTGTGTGCGAAATTCTCAGCACTGCCTGCGTACGCTTGATGGGGAGTCGTTCTCCCTTAGTGATTTGATTGATGCACTTATCTAGTCTCCAGTTACATAACTCCTGTGGCAGTGAGCGATTCCACTAAGTTTTGCCTCCCCAGAGAGTGTCTCAACCCTGCTTCCTTCCAGCACTTGTGTGTAGCTTATCTGCAGATGGTTTGGCGATCCCCTCACATTATAAAGTGCTGTAGAGCAGAGAGCACTCAGATGAACACCTCTGTGGAAGCAGCGCCCTCAGTATCTGATGGATGGGGTGGAAATGTGAAGATTCCATGAAGAATAGAAAGTATCAGCCAGGCCTAACGGTGCTAATCCTGTCTCATTTGGGACTGCTGGGGGCACCTTAGCTCTGTTTGCTGTCCTTTTGCCTGTACCAAATCGTGCAGCTGCAGGAGTAACCAGGTGAGGGGGGCAGTTGAATGGACGTTCATCAGTGGGCTGCTGTTTCCTTTCCCTACCATGAGACGAATAGGAAGTCTAGGTGGTCCTGCTCTGGCAGAGGGATTGGACTAGATGATCTTTCAAGCTCCCCTTCCAATCCCTGATGTTCTGTGACTCTGTGATATGCTGAATCTAATGATGTCACTCACGCAGGGAGTGGTACAAGTGTCCATCGCCGTATCTGCTTTGCTGTGTTGAGAAGTGTGCCTGCTGTGCAAGTATTCAGTGTTCTCCTTTGCTCACAGAGCTGGCCTGTGGGGCGGATTGCTTGCCAGATGTGTTAGTGCTGCCCAGTACACTAACTGGGATTTAGTTTGGCAGAACTCCTGCAAATTCTTTATAAAGCAAACTTTATTGTGCGAATTTAGCAGCCAAATACATGGTATGAAGACAGAAAATGCAAGACAAAGTAGGAGGTATTAACAACATCTGAAGAGACGTAGGCTCTTTAATCTTTGTTGTCCAGTTTTCTTAAATATTTATGCACAAAAAGCATATTTATATATTTACACTGTGCAAACATTTCCTTTGAGATGCATCATCTCATAACTATTCTTTTTGCTCAATCTGATTTCAGAAACAGTCCTAGAACTTTCCCTTTGTTTTGATTAAGATCAAATACGCTTTTACCAGCAAGAGGCAGTGCAATAGATGATTAAGTATTACAGTCTCCTGCCCAGGAAGGTCTAGAATTGATACTTGGCTTAGAAGTAGTGTTAAGTATTTTTTTTACTTGAAGGATTGGATCTCTTGAGGTCCCTTCCAATCCCTGGTGTTCTGTGATTCTGTGATACCATTTTTCTTTGTAAATTCACAAGAGACAACTTGCCTTGAAGTCTGTTAGTGGGTTAAATTAACAGCCCCTAAGCTGGATTTTTAAGAGGTCAGAACTATATTGTGCACAGCATTGGAGTTAATACATATTTATAGCAGACCACAAGAAGCTGAGATTGGGATATAGCTGTTGATCTGGAAGATAATCAGTGCTACTGTGTTAAATGGCTGAGTCTCATTTTAATATTGTATTCCAAGGTGGAAGGGGACGGTGCGTCCTTACTGTTTTTGAACAAGGAGCAGTCGTGCCCTTTCTGAGATGCTATGAAAGACTTCTGCAGGTGAATGATCCATTTTTATTCCCAAACTATACCTGATATCGGTATCTAACATAGAAATTCAGTCATCTTCTGTGATTTGCAGAAATGCCCTGCCCTAACTTTCCAGGAAGATTGTCTCGTCACTTCTAACTAATCTCTTCAAACTTCCTAGCAGTCGCTTCATTTAAAGTAGATGCAGTTTAGTGGGGCATCCTGTCTTTTCAGACAGATTCCTGTAAGTAAAACGTAGTCAGTGCAGCATTAGAAAGTCCATTATGTTTCATGGTCAGAGCTTGGCTTTAACATGTCTAGCTTGTGGTTTGATTCCAGTGTGTGTTGGCATAACGAACGAGTGCAAAGCTTCGAGAGTATTTGCTTGATTTCAGCAGGCTTGTCCAAACCGAATTGATGAGTATTCCCTGTTGTTGCAGCCCTGGCTTTGATCTTAGCTCCCCTCTGTCCTTGCCAAGTGTGTTTTGCAACACACATTTGAAATCTGTGCCTCGCAAGAATCCTTACGGCTTTTGCCATCCGAGGCAGTAAGAGCTGTGTCATCCCCCATCAGCAGCTCAAGCCAATTCTGTTTCCCTGGAGCGTTAGCCTTCCCTCGGGTTTCTCTGAGTAGCATTTGCGTTGAAACTGTAGAGCACGGTCTGGTGTTTCTCTCTTCTTGACGAATCATTTCTTGTCCAGCATGACACAGACCCCAGCAATAAGGGTGCAGATTCCCCAGCGTCTAGTGCAGGCTCCCAGGGTCTTCCAGCTGCCTGTCGTGCCTGAGATGCTGATGTTGTGCTCGAGCCTGAGCAGAGGCTGTGTGAGTAGAGCCTGAAACACTATCCTGCTGCCGGGCACTAAACAGCAAGCTGTCTTTTTCTGTAATGACCATCCAGGTTTTCAGAAGCACTGAGTGACTTTAGTGGCAGCTGTTGGTGTTCGGCATTTGAGGGGAAGTCAAGGCTTAAGCGTTAGTGTTTTGCTGTCTGTGCTCCTTGCAGTCTGTAGAAAAGCAGATCGTGGAGAACAAGCCGATAATATCTTTTAACGCTTCAGCACAATGAAAGTGGTTTGTGTCTGACACTGTTTCAGAAGAACGTTTCTGAATTAAGCACTTATTTAAATCTTGGCCTAGAACTACTTAAACAGGCGGCTGAGAGTAAAGGACAACGGAGTTGTAGTCAGGAGGAGGGGAATGGCTTGCTTTCATTTTCTCCAGCAGTGTGCTACCGCAGGTATATCTTCGCTTGGAGTCACTGAGCTGGTCACAGCTGAAGCTGCAGAAGCTTCTTGGCTTGGCTATTCCAGAAAGCACCGACTCCTTGCTCCTGCTGGCACCTTTCACGCTGTAACAGAGCAGCATCACTGTTAGCATATTTGACATGTACAGGCGTTTGTTTTGACGACTTGAACAAAGCCACCACCACAAGAAGCAGCTTTGTTTATTCTCAGATGATGGGAATGGCAGTGATGCAGATGGGATTGCTCAGTGGGAGAGCAGAACTACGGACTGAAAGAGCCCTCCTGTGTCCCCCTCGAGTACCCTTCTTAACAGAGATGCTGTGACTGAGCATCGCTGTTACGGTGTCCGTATTCAGTGTAAGTATTAGAGCCTTGGTGCTTTGGTTGTGCTTGGCTGCTCAGCCTAAGCTCGAATTGCTCCTTCACTGCAGATGCTAGGGAAAAAAGCTTCATTGCAGAGTAAAGTAGCGTGGAGTGTTTGGCATCTGTGCTGCCAAACACTCAAAGAGTGTTGAGAGAACTGGCTGATGTTGTTGCTCTTCCACTCTGCTTTATTTTTGAGAGATCAAGGTTAACGGGAGATGTACCTGAGGACTGGAGGAAAGCCAGTGTCGCTCCAGTCTTCAAAAAGGGTGAAAGGAAAGACCCAGGCAACTATGCTCTAGGCAGTCCTACCTCTGAACCTGGAAAATGATGGAGCAGTTCATTCTGGAGGCCATCTCTAAGAATGTTGATGACAAGAAGGTAATCAGAAGTAGTCAGCATGGATTTACCAAGGGCAAATCATGTTTGACTAATCTGACAGCCTTCTGTGACGTTGGACGAAGTGGGTGGCAGCTGGGAGACAAGTGGATGTGGTCTACCTCGATTTTAGTGAGGCCTTTGACACAGTCCACCATAACATCCTCATGAGTAAGCTTAGGAAATGTGGAATGGAAGAACAGACTGTGACTTGGGTTAAAAACTGGCTGTAGAACAGAACTCAGAGTGGTGGTTAATGATGCACAGTCTAGCTGGAGGCCTGTAACCAGTGGTGTCCCCCAGGGATCTGTGTTGGGTCCAGTTTTGTTTAATATCTTTATTAGTGATCCTGATGATGGGACAGAGTGTCTCAGCGAGTTTGCTGTTGGCACTAAGCTGGGTGGTCTTGTGGATTCACCTGATGGCTGTGCAGCCATTCAGGAAGGCTTGGACAGACTGGAGAGTTGGGCTAAGAGGGATTTAATGAGGTTTAATAAGGGCTGAGTTCTTCACCTGGAAAGGAGTAATGAACTGCATCAATACAGGTTGGGGGACGATCTTGGAGGTCTTCTGGACAAGTTCTCCGTGGAAGAGCACAGTGCTCTTGTGGCCAAGAAGGCAAATTGAATCCTGGGATGGATCAAGAAGAGTGTGGCAAGCAGATCAAAGGAGAGTCTCCTCCTTCCTCTCTACTCTGCCCTAGTGAAGCCATGTCTGGAGTGTTGTGGCCAGTTCTGGGCTCCCTGGTTCAATAGGGATAGAGACTTGATTGAGAGAGTCCAATGGAGGGCCACAAAGCTGATGAGGGGACTGGAGCACCTGCCTTATGAGGAGATCTGGGGCTTTTTAGTTTGGAGGGGAGAAGGTTATGGGGGGACTTAATTACTGTCTACAAATCCAGAGGGCTGGGTGTCAAGAAGAAAGAGACAATCTCTTTTCACTTGGACCCCTGTGATAGCACAAGGAGCAATGAGTGTCAATTGGAGCATAAGAAGTTCCATCTCAGTATGAGAAAAAATTTCTTTACTGTAAGGGTGACAGAGCAGTGGAAGGGGCTGCCCAGGGAGGTTGTGGAACCTCCTCTGGATACGTTTAAAACCCACCTGGACACGTTTCTATGTGACTTGATCTGGGGGGTCTTTCAAGACCCATCTGGATGCATTTCTGTGTAACCTGGTTTAGATTTTATGATCCTGCTTGAGCTGGGGGATTGGACTCAATGACACCCGGAGGTCCCTACCAACCCCTAATGATCTGTGTATCTTGTGTCCTCCAAAGGACCAGTTATCCTGTAGGCTGCCTTTTATAAGATGACCTTTGCAAGAGGAGTTTGTCTTCTCTTAAAGAAGAGAAGCCACTCTTGAAGACCCTGTTTGCCTTGCAACACTTTCCATCCGTGTTCAAACAGTGCAGTGCTCAAAGGGACTCTCTCAGTAATGAAGTCAAGGCAAAGAATGTTCACACCACTGAACTGAGATACCAGAGACTTATCTGTGCACAAAGGACAAGCTGGAGCATTTTCTGTCCCTAATTACATGTGAAATCCCAATGTAAACATATGTCTAATAGTCTTGTTAGACTGCAGAGCCTAAAATTAGATCCCCTCCTCTGTGTTTTCCAAGTTCATGGATGTGCCACCCCTCTCCATTTATAAGGTCAAGAACATTGGCAGCCCCAGTCTGGAATTCCAGAGAAGACAGAACATCTGTTGCTGCTTTCAGAGCCCAGGCTTTTGCTTTTCAGTTTAATTTGCACTGTTAGGTCTGTAAGTGAAGCACAGATCTGGTCACACAGGGCTGGCCCCGGTGAGGAAGTGGAGAATTGGACTGGATGATCTTTCGGGGTCCCTTCCAATCCCTAATGATACTATGATTGTTAGATGTCACAGTTCCTTGTCTCTTTAACTCACAAGCCTGTGTGCTTTTTAGGGAGTGTGGTGTCTGTCTTCTGTCCTACTATAGGAAATAGGAGTGTCCTTCTAAGAGGACCACCCCATTACCTTTATTTGTAGGTGCGTGGTGCTAGTGAGGAGAGGCCCTTGTAATTAGGTTTGCAGATGCATCCCATATTTTTCTATTGCATCTGTTGGCAGATGGACAAGTAACTGCCTTGGGATAAATTCCATAACCTCAACAAGGTTAGTTAGTCACAGGCTCCGTAGAGACGGATTTAAAGAGAAACAGGATCATTCTGATTTACACTGTACTTGTGAGTCTTGGGGAGCAAAGGGCTGGCGAAAGCAGAGTGTGCAGGTGACGTTTTGAGCCTTAAGATCTTCACGCTTTGATTCATCTCCAGGCTTTTGCATCCTGAAGTTGGCTTCTTCTTTAATTAGCAAACTTTAATACCGGTAACGCTGCGCCTGTTGCCTTCAGTGCGCTGCTGTACCTGCGCGTGGGCTCCCACAGAGAGCTTGGAGGGAGCTCACATCCGTAGCCAGGCTTCCCTTTGAGACTGAGCTTACAGTCAGGAAAGGTTTCTGTAGCTGTCAGTTATCTCCTTTCCACTCCAGGAAAGTTAAGTTAGAAACTGCCCAGTTTTGGAGGCATTTAAAACCCGCCTGGCCATGGTCCTGCACAGCTTGATCTAGGTGATCCTGCTGTGGCAGGGGGATTGGGCTGGATGACCTTTTGAGGTCCCTTCCAGTCCCTAACGATTCTATGATTCTGTGTGAGTTGTACCAGCTCTCAGCCAGACGAGCTGAGCCAGGCAGAAACACCTGCACAAGAGAGGGAGGAGGACTGCAGACAGAGGGTTGAGATGCAGGGGAAGCAGCAACACTATGCATCTGGTTAGATCAGTCTACATGTGTCAAACCCTTTGAGGCTTCACCTTGGCCGGTGTTCAGTACAGCTTTGAGGGGCATTTACTTACTGCTCCTGTTTAGCCCAAGCAAAGGCTGCCTGGCTCCGAAGCTTCTGCTTTTAGGAACGTGTGCAGACTAAAGGGGTCACTGCATGCGTTTGCATAGATGAGCACTTTGGGCATAGGGAGACGGTGTCACTTGTTTAGCTTGCAGACCGATGACCTTCTGCGTTCTCAGATGGTGTGTCACTGAAGATTTGTGTTCTAGCAGCCACCGATGAGTTCAGGTTTGTTTGTTTTCCTGTCCAAGCATTCCTTTTCGCAGCTGGAAACGCTGGTTAAAGCAGTTCCGGAGGGATGCTCGGGGCACACTCCGTGTGTTCTGTGCCACGCAAGGAAAGGACTTTGTATGGGGAGACCTCTGCAGCTGAGTACAGCCTTCAGAAATGTCACATTTACACCTGTGTTAAGCCCCTGGTGGGGTGCCCTGCGGAGCCCTCTAATACCCACGTGCTGGAGGGCGGTGAGGCTGTACGGAGGGACCTTGACAGACATTAGTGATGGGCTGAGGATGATTGCATGGGTTTCAACAGAGCCAAGTGTGGGGTCCTGCGTTTTGGTCACAACAGTCCCCTGCAGCGCTACAGGCTGGGGGCAGGGTGGCTGGAGAGCAGTCTGGCAGAGAGGGACCTGGAGGTTCTAACTGATGGGCGGCTGAATATGAGCCAGCAGGGTGCCCAGGTGGCCAAGAAGGCCAATGATATCCTAGCTTGGATTAGAAACTGTGTGTCCAGCAGGAGTAGGGAGGTGATTGTCTCCCTGTACTCAGTAATGGTGAGGCTGCACCTTGAGTACTGGGTCCAGTTTTGGGCACCTCAGCACAAGGGAGACATCAAGGTGCTGGAGCGAGTGCAGAGGAGGGCAACCAAGCTGGGAAGGGCCTGAAGAATCAATCTGATGAGGAGACATGTAGAGAGTTGGGGCTGTTGAGTTTGAGGAGGAGGGGGCTAAGGGGAGACCTCATCATTCTGCAGCTATTTGAAAGGACATTGTAGAGATGTTGGTGCTGGTCTCTTCTCACAGGTCATTAGTGACAGAACCAGAGGGAAGGGCTTCAAGCTTCAACAGGGGAGGGTTAGACTGGACATCAAGAAAAAACTCTTCCTGGAGAGAGTGGTCAGGCAGTGGACTGGGCTGCCCAGGGTGGTGGTTGAGTCCCCATCCCTGGCTGAGTTTAAAAGTCGCTAAGATGTAGTGTTGGGGATCTGGTTAGTGGTGACCTTGTAAGGTAGGATTTGTCGTTGGACTCGATGATCCCCAGGGTCTTTTCCAACCTGCATGATTCTGTGATGCCAAGCTCTGTAATACCTCGCTTCTCAAGTGAGAGTATGGAAAATCACCTTAATAAAAGCAAAGCACCACAAAATTGCTGTTTTTCACCATAAAAAGCCTATTTTCTGAAATGTGAGTGATGAAGGTAGGAGAGAGGGTTTTCCAGCTTGTGTTCAGAGTGGCTTGAGTCATCGTGGCTTTGCCACACGTGAGCAGTGCTGCGTCGCAGCCTCGTGCCAGCAGCGTGTTTGCCGCAGACGCTGTGTGTTTTGGCCGCACGAGTGTGCGCGGTCTCAGACGTGTATTGCTGAGCCTTTGACTGACACCCTCTCAGTCACAAGTTTTTTCTTGAACTGAGGAATTGAGGCGCCTCTGCCCTAGCCGCTCGCTGTAGCCAGCTCCAGTTGTTCATCGAGACAACCCCACACCTCCCAGCCTGCCCAGCTCTAAGCTGCTGACAAGTTCTGTGGTGGCAGGATGGCCTTGACCTCCTGCCAGCATAAAGTGAATGATGGTTTGGGTCTGGGTAGTCCCTGGGCTGGCTGACAGCAGTGAGCTGAAACCAGCCGTGGACGCTGCCAGCTTCGCAGCGGCTGGGAACTGAGAGCCGGCCAGCGCTGGGAAAACAAACATTTCCCATTTGCAGAGAGTTCATGTCAGTGCAAGGCATGTCTTAGAGCAGCCCTCGTTCCCTGCTTGGGCAGCTGTCAGGAATTAGGTGGAGGAAGGTGGCCAATATATTAAAGTGCTTAAAGGCAGGAAGAGAAGTGAGGCCCTCACATCCATCTATTGTAAAGTTGCCACTTTGGCATCCTGAGCCCATGGGTGTTAAATGGGTCGCACTTAGCTGAGTCATGGAAAAAAAAGGGCAAAAAAGAAGCACGGGGAGCCTTGTCCTGGCTGGGGTGCCCTTGAGGACTTGCAGGAACAACTGCAAATCCCTCACAGTCACTGATTTCTCCTACCGCTTGCCAAGGGCTTGTCTCCTACAGGCAACTACCTCTGCCCTGGGTTAGTGCTCTCTGGCACACGCTTGTACAACGTGGCACTGAGGATGAGGCTGATCAGTAGAACGCTAATAAATCACGCTACTGATGTGCAGCAAAGGGCTTGATGGTTATTTGTTTCCTCAAAGGCATAGGGAGGGTTAGGTGTGGGGAAATTATTGACTGCTGACTCAGCTAAGCAGGACACACCTCAGCACGAGTATTGGCAGGGACTGGGGTCCCCCCCCCCCACAGCTACTTCCATTAGATATGATTTAGCACTAGGACCTCAAATCCTCATTTCCCTGTAAAACAGGAAGAAGAATCATAGAGTCATCATGGCTGGAAAGGTCCTCAAGACCAGCCTTCATCCCAACATCTCCCTAACCCCTAGACCAGGGGGGCTCTAGCTACTCGTTTTTTAAATGCCTCCAGGGACAGTGACTCCACCACCTCCCTGGGCAGCCTGTTGCTGTGCCCAGCCACTCTCTCAGGAAAGAACTTCTTCCTATGATCCAAGCTAAACCTCCCCTGATGAAACTCGAGGCCATTTCCCATTGTTCTATCATTTGTAATTTGGGAGAAGTTTAGAAGAGGAAGAGAACACAAAATACAGACCCAAAGAGTGTCCACTTCTGCTTGATTCCCGTCCACGTGAAGCGCTTCAGTTCCTCTGGAGCAAGCACCATCCCACTGTCTGCTTGATAGTCCTTGGAGGAAGGAAGAAAGAAAGGTGCAATCCTGTTAGGGTTTGCTGTAGACAGTCGTTTTTACAATGGACTTGATGATTCTTTGGTCTGATTTCTATCACCCATCCGGTCATTTATACTTAGATCTAGAAGATGGTGGCTCTGTGCTGCTGGAGGTGCTGCAGTGCCCAGGTATTTAGTGGTCACTTTCCTTGCTTTGGGGTGCACCCAACACAGGCTGTCAATGCAGAGATTGTGATAAGAGAGAGGCAGCCAAACACAAGGTGACATTCTGCCCAGCCACTGCTTCAGCCCTGCAGGCATCACCGTGCTTTTCCAGCCTCCCACTGCTTGATGTGTACAACTGAGTGGCTAAAAGCTTCCCCCAGCGTCTCACCCACGCCCACCCCACCAAGACAGTCTGTGCACCCCAGTAGTAGGCATTTCCCCAAGGTGTTCACACGGTGACAGGTCTTTTTCCTACTGGGAACCTCTGGTGGAACTGTGACCAGCAGTCTCCTTTGTGCGCTACTACTCATCCGACAGCACAAACGCAGGGGTGGATCTCCCACACCACTGGGATCACATGGGACCTTGACTTACTGGCATTGCTTATCAGAGGAGGAGCGTTTGAAGCCCATGGCATGGTCAGCAAGGATCTACTGATGACAACTTGTGGGACAGCATGGTAGTGCTGTGCTGCAAGCACTGTTAATCAGGCTCCTCATGTTGGTAGGACCAACAGAGTAGCAGAAGCCCAACTTGAATCTCCCGGTATAGATCCACCACACAAGTAAGCCACAAAAGGTGCACTGTTTAGCCCAAGGGTCACTTACGTTGAATACGAGGGTTTCCTTGATGGGAAGCTCTTCAAATGTCTCTATGCGCTGGGGCGGTTTTATTTTGAAAGTGTTTACGTATCTGTTCAACAAGAAAAGCAGGAGAGTTTTTGGTGAGAGTGTGAAATGCGTAAGCAGGAAGCACTGGGTGTTTCTCTGTTTCTTTATGCAGTTGCCTGGCTGTCATCAAGACAGTTTACATGAAAGGGACTTGTTAGCCAGAACCCACCCAAACCTCACTCCCCAGCCCTGGGGAGCACAAGCTGCCAACTCACACCACTGGACCCCAGTGACTTGGTGGTCCCTCTGGATAAGAAAAGCTCGATGGATTGTCCAAGCCCAATGTCATCACAGAACATTAAGGATTGGAAGGGACCTTGAAAGATCATCCAGTCCCGTCACCCTGCCACAACAGGACCACCTACATCAAGTTGCACAGGAACATGTCCAAGCAGGTTTTAAATGTCTCCAGAGAAGGAGACTCCACAACCCCCCTGGGCAG
>JAOXOE010028673.1:0-15734 GCA_028565055.1 Phoeniculus purpureus
TCATAGTCATCCTGCTGTCCACCAGGACCCCCAGGTCCCTTTCTCCTACACTGCTCTCCAACAGGTCAGTCCCCAGCTGGTATTGGTTGGTGGATACTACTGATACATACAGTGAAAAGCAAACAACAGTGAACCAGAACCATACAGTGCGCTGGATGACAAGTGATGGGTAGGTGTGTACAGCAGGGTGGATTTGTGCTGCTTCCTGCATGCTGGGAATTTGTAGAGTTAAGGGCAAAAGTATTCTGACCAGGAAGAGTTCTTGTTTAGTGCTTTCAGAAAAATAGTGGCCTCATGTCAAGATGAGTGGGTTTGGAAATGCACCCGCTGCATTTAAAACTATGGGGACACTCCTATATAATGGACTTTAGAGAGGACATCTGGCAAAGGGATGAGCATATGATGATTTTGACACTTTAAGATGTGCTTGTCCAGCAGCTCGTCGCTTCACTGATGGAGTTTAAGGTGAGGTTGTCTCATGCTGTGATGGAGTCCTTGTCTGAAGAGAAGGTCTGAGGATACCAGAAGGTCTGCAGGAGAAACAAGGGCCAGGACTTATTTCACTTATGCTTCTTCATGTGTGGAAACCAAAAGATGTTCCCAGTGGGATGTTACTGAGTGTAGAGGACATTATGATCCTCTTCACAAGAACTCTCTGCAGCTGGTCTGGGAAGTTGTCTGCCCTGGGGAAGCCATTAAACTAAGTAGATGCTTAATCTGAAGAGAGCTGCGGTGGTTAGAGCGGCTTTGATTGAGCATTAACACTGTTTGCTACTTTTTGAGAGAAGATTAACTATGCTTCAGGCCACCCAGTGGCCACCTAGGATCCTTAGCTGAGTGGAGATAATCTGATGACCTGAAATAGTCCTTTTTCAGTCTTATGTCTTTTATGCCTCCCTGCTGGCATGTTCTGATTGTTCGATTATTGCTTGCTGCCTTAAATAGGTTCCTGTTAAAAACCTCATTCTTCCCACGTTGTAATAGGATTATCATGCGAGATGATGATGTTTGTGCCTAAGCCAAAACACACAGTAATTTGCATGTAGAATAAGTGAAACCATCTAGAAACAGAGTTTTCTGGAGATCAGCACAAAGGTCTTCAAACGGGCCCAACCCACACAGAACATGCAAGTTGCTGTTGAACCAGGAATGAAGCAACAGGTTTCAAGGCTGTGCCAGGAAACAGGGAAATGTCTTGCCTCTCCCTTGCAGCCTTACCTAGGGAGGAAGTTTTTTCTGCCATCAGTTCCTGATTCGCTCAGTGCAGGGAAAGGCTGCTTTCCAGTGTGGTTTGAATGCCGCTCTTTTAATCAGCCGGAGAAAAGGAGTGACTTATATAAGCCAAGGGAAAGGAAATGCTCCTACGATACAGCTCACATGAGTGCTGGTTGACTCCAGAAGTCCAGCTTCTGCATCTTCTCAGCCCTTTTCTTTAGAGCAGTATTGACTTGGAAAAGTGGCACTTTGGGAGGCTTTCCTCTTCTTACCGGTCTTTCTTTTTCAAGGCAGCCAGTGAAGGCAAGTGGAAGGCATGACCCTCTCCTCAGACAAAGAGCTCAACGGGCTAGATAACCCCAGCTTTGTGGTGAGTCTGCTCATCTCTGAAGGGTAATTCTTGCATGAATGTGCACAAGTCCTGCAAAAGAGAAGAAGGGGGAACCTGGGGGCTCAGACTGGCGGCAAGGATGTTGCTGTGCCATAAATATCTGCCTGGGCTCCTTTATCAACAGGGATCTGAGCAATGATTTCCTCACTGCAGCCTGCTGCTGCTGCTGAAGACTCAGAGTACTTTCTACTCTCTGGTGCCTTTTTAACTTGTATTTCTCCAAGGACAATGTAGATGAATTGTCACTCATCTGCAAGTGTGTCTGTACTGGAAAGCAAGCGAGGTCATGGCTCCTTGTGGCTGTGTCCCAGGGTGGCACATTTTGTATGCTTCTTGGTAAAATTGCCAACAGAAATGTAGTTGAGTGAAGAAGGTGTTTCTACATCTTCTGGGTCTATTTCTAGTGAGGTGAATCGTCAGAGAGGTACATGAAAAAGGGATTTGGGACTCAGTGGAGGAGAACACCCCGTAGAGTTACAGCAGGATAGTACAAGGTGTAAATGATGTGTCAGTCGAGGGGTGTGCAGCATACTGGAAGCACCAGTGTGGGCAGGGGACTGGGCCATGGCAGCCCCCTCATAGCAGGGTTCACCTCTCTTAGAAACTAGAAGAGCTTCTTATGTTCCGGCAGCAGGTGTGAAGGAGTGGGGTCCTGCAAACATCTTGCTACCTCGCTAGAGACCTTCCACCTGGGGGACCTCAGGAGGCATTTAACCTCCCAGTATGCCAGGCTTCCATTTCATGGGTGACTCTTGGTGAGCTTGCTGTGAGCTGTGGAGGTGGGGGTGCTATGCCAGCTGTGAGTAGAGCCTTAGGAGTTGCTCAAAGCAAGTCAGAAGTTTTCTTCTTCAGTCTTTAACAGTGTCTCCATTTCTGCCTGTTCTGCCATAACACGTATCAGGCTTGTGATGTCCTCTGGCTTGAATTGCCCCAAAGGAGGTGGAATACAGAGTTCTTTTACCTGTGGTTCAAGCAGTTCAGTTTCTGACTGCCTTCCTGTTATGCTTATTTAAGATGCTTTTAAGGGCTCTGATGCTGTGTTTGCACCCTGAAGATCACAGAGGTCCCCTGGATTCATGGGATCAGCTGGCTTGAGAACTGCCAGCAGCACTTCCCCATCCCTGCTCCAGACTGGCTCCAGCCAGCATCTCATCATTACAGACTGGCTGAGGTTGGAAGGGATCTCTAGAGGGCAACTTCTCCAACCACCCTGCTTACTCAGGATCACCTAGGGCCAGCTGCCCAGGACTGTGTCTTTACAGGTTTTTAGTATCTCTAAGGATGGCTACTCCACAACCTCTCTGGGCAGCCTTGGTCCCTCTCACAGTTAAAAAGTGTTGTTAAAACGGGGCCTGTCATGTTTCAGCTTCAGCCCATTGCCTCTGGTCCTGTCTCATCCTGTTATCCCCATTCAGCCCTTCTCTCACGGAGCCCTGCTTTGCTCACTCTTCTCCAGCTCCTGGGGGGAGTCAGTCCTTCCCTTCATGTGATGATCATGTGGGACCATTACTGGCACAGGCTCTGCCTGGCTGCAATATGCCTCCTGGTTAATATCAGAAAAACTGCAATGCAAGGACAGGAGCTTACTGCTGTCTGCCTAGCTTAGGGTTCATCTGCCCGTGTTGTAACTTAGAGGTAGCTGTCCCCACATAACTTCTTGCATGGGCAGTCTTAAGGACCTTGGTGCACTTCGTTAATACATGGCTCAGGCTCTCTTGTTCTGAAATGAAAACGTCTCCACAGGGAGCTACTCAAGAATGGGAGCTACTCTTGAAGTGCATGCCTGCGCTCAGTTTGAATTAACTCTGCCTTCACCTATCCATTTTGAATTAGCTGGGATGCTCCCAGACTGCCTAGGCTGGGTAAATACTCTGTTTAAAAGGTGTTACGCTGCACACTTTCAACAGCATGAGCTGAAATGGGACTTTGGAGACTTAACCATGAGAATGGAAACCTGGAAGTTCCAGGCAAGTGATGAAGTCCTGAAAAAATTAGGAAAATTAGGACATTTTTTTCACAGAAGGAGCAGTCAGGCATTGGAACAGACTACCCAAGGAGCTTGAGTCGCCACCCTTGGATGTGTTTAAAGATCGTTTAAATGTGAACAAGTGGAGAACTTGACAGAGTAGGGCTATTGGCTGGACTTGATGATTTCAGGGTTTTTTCCCAACCTGAATGATTCTATGATTTGCAAAATGTACAGCTGAACATAACATTAATTTTACACCTCTGTTCCCTGACCACTGCATTAGTTGTTTGCCGCCATTGGAAAGCAGGCCACGAGCATCACTGCAGCCACCTTGCTGGGCATTTTGGTGTCTCCATGTTCTAGCACAATTTGGAGGATAAAAAAAAGAAAGCACCTTACTGCTGCTAACTGGTTGATCATCTTCTCCTCTTCTGAGAGATTTCTATCCCTACCTGATAGAACAGGACATCCTCGCCCAGAAAAGCTCTCTGCTGAACGCTCACTGGCAGGAGAAAGGTCAATGAAACAAATGGGTTGGGATCTTAATCAGTATTTGCATTTGGCTCAAAATGCTGTGGCTTCCCAGGCAGCTTCCCTCTACCACATACGGGGGGTGTGTGTGAGTGTGTGTGCACACATGGCCTCTGCGTGGCCATGCTGTGTCTGTGCCTTCGTGTACCCGGGGGTCAGGGTGGGTTGGAAGGAGGACGGACGACTGGGGGCATTTTCTTAGCTTGAAAGCTGAGGCAACTGAAGCAAAGCAATGTTTTGCTTTCCTTGGCAAAACACATCCTTGTATAAATAAACTCTGCAAAGGTGTACAGCAACCTGGGGAGCTTCTGGCTGCCTGGGAGGGCATCTGAGCCTTCCTGGAGAGCTATTTCAGATCCTGCCACTTGCCTGAGGCTCCAGGTCCCCAGGCTGTCTCCTGATCCCCGGTGCTGCCCCCCTCCCTGGGGCACCCCTCCGAGTGCCATTCCTCATGGTAAGAGGCTGAGCTGGGACAGCACCCACCCTGGTGGTTCTGTGTTGTGTCAGTTCCTTTCAAATGGATGCCAGGACTGCCCATCTGCTGGTGCACTTGTGTTTTGTCCAAGTCCTCTGTAGGACAGAGGCTTTCTGATTAGAAGCGCAGACGTGTTTATTGAGACTGAATGTTGGTAAGGGTGAATGTAAAGAGACAGGGATGAGAGGGTTTAAGAAAAAGAAAAAGCAACATAAAACCTGCTTCTGCTCTGTGTTTGTGATGGCCAAGCTGCTTTAGGATGTCTTATCACGCAGTCTGGGGGAGGCAGCCAGGAGAGGTCCTGACAAGCGGACAGTGCCGCTGTCATTGATCAGCCCACTGAATACTCTTTCTTGCTTCTGGCTGAAGTTTCTCCATCCCTAGGCAAGACGTTAGCAGTACTAATGTGCTTTGTCCAGATGTCCCTTTGGGGCTGAGACATCCTCTGGTGTTTATTCTGGTCTAGGCACCCACGTGCGTATAAAAAATGTCCAGGTTTTTAACCTCGCTTTTAATCTGCCCACTTGTTCTTTTAAATCCTGGCCTTAGTGAGAGCTCTCTGTTAGGTGTCCCTGTAAGACGTGGAGTGCCGCTGCAAGAGAGGTGACTGCTGAATACCTGTGGGCCTGCACTGTGGCTAACAAAGGATCTCTTCTGTTTGCCAGGGTGAAGATGGCAGCCCCTACTGCTCCTCAAAGGACAGTGCAACCCAGGGCCCAAAGGAAGGCAGAGGCCAGGGAAATGGTGGTAACAAGCTTGCCTACACTGTCACAGATGTGCCCCCCTGGTACCTGTGTATCCTGCTGGGCATTCAGGTGTGAAGGTGGAGTGGGTGGAGCCTGGGGAAGTCTGATGTCTGTTCAAGCAGTTAATGAGGGTGAAACATGAATTTGGGAGGGCTTTGCTTTCACTGGCCATGGCTAGAGCTGTGGAGATGGATCTTGGTGACCTTAGGTCTTGGTCACCACCTCCTGAGCACTGACTTTATCCTTGCGCCCACAGCTACACCTTGTCTTTTGGAGTGGAAATGGAAAGTCAGTGTCCTCTGGCTGGGGCCAGTTAGTTAAAAGAACAACTCTGATACCTTGGGTAAAAGTAGCCAGATGGCTAAGGGCTTATAAAGATCTGCCTTCCCACAGCGATAAAACTAAGCAGAAGGGCTCACACAGTTTTGGCTGGTGTCCATGACCCAATGCCACCACTGCAACGGTGGGTATGGAGCCTCACTCAAGGAAGAAAGACCTTGGAGCAATGAAGGTAACCGTGGTCTGTGCTTGGAGCTTGGTGGGCGTTTTGCACTTTGTTTCCTTTCATGGCCATCTTAGATGCAGGTTATATTAAGACAAGGTCTTCTGACAACCCCTGCATTGTAATTTTAATAAAACACCCCTCTAATGGGTGCAGTGAGTTCCTGAGCACCACCAGTTCCATCACTGCAGTCCTGTGCTCTGAGGTCAGAACTGGGAAGTGATACAGACTGAAATGACCTTTCCCTGACCGCTGCTCACCACAGTTAAGGTCAATAAGCAGAAAACTTATTTTCACATTTAGTAATTGGCTGAAGGCCACTGTAGTGACTCTCCAGGAAACTGTAATGCCTGATTTATACAATTTTTATGATTATCCACAATTGCACCGCGTCAGAAAAGCTGCTGATGGCAAAGAATGGGTGGCTCAAATTCACCGACTTATTGCTGCCTTTGATGTGCAGATGGGCTGGACTGAAAACTTTGCCCGATTGCTCTTTCCCACCACCTTGGGATGCGCCTGCCTTCCTGTAGGAGCAGTCCCAGCAGCTTTGTCTGCAAGTGCCGGCGATCAGTACGTTGCATCTGACAGCAAACTGGGAAGTCCAGAGCACTGCAGAATGCCTTTGGGTGTGCAAAGAGGGAGAATCATCGAATTGCCGAATGGTTTGGGTTGGAAAGGACATCAAAGTTCATCTAGTTCCAACGCCCGTGGTGCAGGCGGTGACAACTCCCATTAGACCAGGTTGTTCAAGGCTCCATCCAACCTGGCCTTGAACACTTCCAGCAAGGGGGCATCCACAAGGTCCCTGGGCAACCTGTTCCAGTGTGTCACCACCCTCTAGCTTGTGGGGGTGCATTGCAGTTCTTGTAGGTGCTGTGGAACAGCTCCTCACAGAGTAAGAATGCTGCCGCTAAAGAGAATGGCTAATTGTGTTGTTGCCCAAGCACAAACCTGGGGTTTACTTTCAGATTTCTTCCCTCAGTAACGTGTAACTGATGAACAGCCAGTTCTGTTCCTTCTTCACCTGGTCTTTCTCTGTGGCTTCTAGCATTTCCTGACAGCCATGGGAGGTCTCGTAGCCATCCCGCTGATCCTCTCCAAAGGGCTTTGCCTCCAGTATGACCTCCTCACCCAGAGCCACCTGATCAGCACCATCTTCTTTGTCTCGGGCATTTGCACCCTGCTGCAAGTCCTCCTTGGAGTCAGGTAGGCCAAATGCAAGAAATGGGACACATGAGAAAACAGCCTGTAGATGCAATGACTACGTGCTCAGCCACAACTCTGCTGTAGAGGTTATCTATGAGTGAAGGTCGTTTGCTACCCTTAGGCACTTGGGGCACATGCCAAAGCATCCTGAGATTGCTGTATGTGGCAGCTTTATAGGGCTACCTTGTTCTTACTTTTGCAACTCCTGATGCTTGATGCATCTTTATTTGGGCTTACGAGGAAACCATCCTACAAACCAATAAAGCCCTGAAGCATGCAGTTGGCAGTATCTGCTTGCTCCTTACTCCAGGGATCCTCCAGCTGATTCAGGACCCTCCTGATCTGGGCCCAGGATCAAGGGAGCACAAAGCCTGTAGGAAATTCTGGGACAGGGGATAACTCGGAGACATCTGAGCCCCTCTGCTCCTAGGAGCTCACAGAGTAGCTCTGTACCGTTTGCCGTTCCGTGGTACCGCTTCCCATGCTCGAGAATTCATGGCACAATCTGAATGTAAGCAAGGCACATCTTTGCTGCTAAGCTGTTGAATGGCCTGTGGTGAAGAGATGGTCATGAAAGGACCTGGTTAAAACTTCTACCATCATATCACTGGTCAGTTGCCAAACTGTTCTTACTCTCCCTGTTTCTTTCTATAGGCAAATCTGTCCCCAGAGGCTTCTCCTGCATTGCTGCTGGGTTAGTGTAGGAGGGGACTACCTTGGCTATGAAAAAGAAAGGATCTGTTTCTCCTCAGTTTGGCTGAAATCATGCTGGAGTGCCTGACCATGGCTGTGGCTGCTGGTTTGACTCAGACTGGAGTCCTCCCAGGCACCCCACAAATGCCTCGGTGGATATCTGAGAGCTGTTAGCTGAGGATGAAAGAGTAGCAGGGAACCTCTCCCATGGCTGAATAGCTGAATGAGGAACAACAGATCGAATTAACTTGTAAAGAGTTGTTCCTCTAGGACAAGCTTGAATGGCTTTTGCTGAGCTGAGGACGTGTCTCGTTGCTTGCCCCAGCTATAACACATGAGGCTGTTCTTACTGGAAAGGTGAGACTCAGCCTGCGGTGTGGCTGGAGGCAAACCAAGCCTGAGGTGACAGAAGCAAAGTTTTTTCTCCTTCACAGTTTTCTGAAACCCCGTGGTAGCTGAGAACCACAAGTCACTAACGAGATAGCCTGGAAAGTGGTAAATACAAGTTGGAGGGGATACTTTTTCCTTGGGAGCCCTCAGCTCAAGTTCCTGAGCAGTCCTCCAGAAACAGGAGCCAAGGAAAAAGCCTGACCCACAGCAATTTGCAGCTTGGTTGAGTTACACAGCATGAAAAAGCAATGACAGGTCCCAGGTGGTCAATGGACAGACAAGCCAAGAAGCTCCTAAGGGGAGACACAGGTTGTTTACTGTTAGTATGAGCCCCCTTAGCAGATGCTTGGACATCGAGTAGTGATGTCCAGCTTAACATCTCCTTTAAACCTGCAGCTGTCCCTAGAAAGAGCTGGCTCAGCATGCTCCATATGCATTGCCTCTGCTGGGAGACCACCCATGCCAGCACTGGCTGTGAAATACCTTGAGGGACAACTCAATGGGAGCTATAAATCTATTGCTATTCAACAGCGGTGGCACTGAGCCTTCTCCGTTTCTTTTTGTTTGTTATTTTTTCCTTGCCCAGCAAAATCCTTTGAAGGCTGCAACGTGTTTGGCCAAGTGCCGTAAATAAGTGACCCCATGGAGGGCTGGCATTCAACTATAACTTCCTGGCAAAGCACCAGCTGTGCTGTCTCTTGCCTTACAGAGCTTTTCAGAGGATGGTGGAAACGCCTGTGGTTCCAGGGAGATCTGTGCTCTGCCAGAGCTCTCACGCAGCCAGATGCCCCGCTGCTTTTCTGAACAGGTGCCATGAGAGCTCCTGGCACAAGGAGAGGTTGTTTTAGGGCCTGATCCTAGGGTTGATTTCTGAATGGAGAAAGCCAAGGCAGCTTGGAAGTTTCTTTCAGCTTATTCAGAGCTACTGTGCCAGCCTGTGCCCTCAGGCAACTTTGGGTTTTTCAAGCACAGTAGAGGAACAGCCAAAACTCCTGCACTGCAGCAGGACCTTAATGCCTGTGGTGGCTCCCCCGTATCCATTTCTGCCTGCATGGTTTTGTACCCCACAGAAGCCCCAGCTTCACTGTCCAAGATCCTGTATGAAGCCAGTGCTGAGCACCTCTGGAGTTGCAAGCAACTTGCTAGCCTGAGGGGTTTCCAGAGTGAGTGTTACTCTAAGCCAGGAGACACACGGTGGGGGCCAGGTTCTCACCCAACCAGTGCTCTGAGCAATGTCTGTGCAGGTCTCCTTCCCACTGTCAGTGGCAACTGGGCCCAGTCCTTAGCTTTCAAGAACTGTACTAAAAGCCAAGTCACATTTTCCACTTCCCTGAGGATGGTTGTGATACGGGGTGTAGCTAGTGCCTGTCCTTGTGTTCACGAGCAGGTTGTGAAGAAAACTGAGGCAGCAGAAGGGAACAGAAGAACCAACTGGATGAGGGCAATATTTGGGCCTGGGTCAACGCTGAGTTTTATTTCAGAGTCTGACCATCTTTCTTCTTTGGTCTTCTTCCCTGCCCCAGCTTTTTCCTTTGTTTGTTGTTCTGCTCTGTGTGGATCGATGGTCTGGCCACACCTCAGAAGGAATACTCCTTCCTTAACACGGGATGGCAAAGTTTGACTCCAGCACAAATGCTGGCTGCCCTCCATTGCTGGTGTTTGAACCTGAGCTCGGCTCTGCTCTGGGGTCAACACTCTTGAGTGCAGTGGGCACCAATTCCCACCTGCAGTCAGTGATGGAGAGCTGCTAGAACATTTCAAAAGACACTGTCAGAGGCCATGGGCAGAGCAATTAAAGAAATTATTCCACCTGCTCTCACCTCTACGGAGCTGAGTTTCTGCCACTTTTGCTCATCGTTTCTCTCTGCTCTCCTTCCAGGTTGCCTATTCTTCAAGGAGGGACTTTTGCATTCCTGACCCCCACCCTGGCCATGCTGTCTCTCCCAAAGTGGAAATGCCCTGCCTGGACAGAGAATGCCACCCTGGTGAATGCCTCTTCACCAGAGTTCATTGAAGTCTGGCAGGCGCGGATGCGAGAGGTATGCTGCCTCGTACCTGCTCTGTATGAAGGCTCTTTGCTTCTAGAAAAGCATCTGGCCATGGAAGGGCCATCAGTGCTAGAGAACCACCCACCACCCCCAATGGACCTTGACCCTCACCCGGTGCATTTAGCCTTTGACAGAAAAGCAGATGCTTTGCCGCAGCTGAGCAGGGGACGTGAAGTCCCTGAGTGAAACGCAGTGTCTGCAAATTCTGCACTGGCCCAGCCAGATCCCTCCTCCATGAAGCACAGTTCATCTTGAGGAAGGAAGGAAAGATGTTTCCAAGGAAGGGACCCTGTCTAAGCACAGGAATCCCAGCAAAAAGAAACGCAGGGGCAGTAGTTACTGTAAACATTGAGGGAAAATTGCTTTGTCAGGTTGTAGGAAGAGAAGAGGGAAGGTGAGGGATCTCACTGCCTTGCCCTACATCTATTGCCTTATCAGCGTAAGTGACTGCACCTATCGCTCCACACACTGGGATGCTCTGCAAAGCGCTCAGGAAGCGTTGTGAGGCTCCTTATGAAGGATTTGCTGTGCAGCACAGGCTGCTTCCCCAACTCATAAATGTACATGTTCCACTAGGGCACCGCTGCCTTCTCCTTTCAGGCAGGGGGCTTCTCCCCAGCCCATGCTTCTCCTCATTTTGAAACCAGGGGAGGGAAGGTACTGAGCACCACAGAGGACTCAGCCCGTGTTTATCAGCAAATCTGTGAAGGTAGAGAGCAGCCTCACCCCTGAGTCCCCTGCCGGGAGCTGACGTGAGCAGCTGACAGCATTTCAGGATGTGATTGCTGCCTATTTAGCAGTGATTGTCAGACGTAGCAAAGTTCACGGTGATAAATGTGTCCCCAGGTGGAAACAGGCTGTAGTGACTCACCTGCCCTACCAGTGTGCTTAAGTGCCCCAAAACCTTCCCAAATGGGAGGTAAGTGGAGACCACGGGGGCAAGAGCAGGAAGAGAGAGCGCAAGGATGCTGATGCATGCTTGGATGGCCCAAGAGGCCAGGGAGGAATAGGTCTAAAATTAGCCCTGGTGAGGACTAATGGAGGAGTTAATGTGCTTAGTAGCTGGTGGTCCTTCCCCACACATAATACTCAGGTAGACTTTGCTTTAGTCAGCAAGAAGCCTTCATTCTGGTCTGAAGGAGGCTGAGCTTGGCTCTCACAGCAGTTTTGCACCGCCTTGGGAAGAAGAGGCTCAACAGGTGGAGATCCTTTCAACCTCTGCTCTCTTCCTCCATTTCTCCAGGTACAAGGAGCTATCATTGTAGCTTCCTGCTTTCAAATCTTTGTTGGATTTTCTGGCCTGATTGGATTTCTGATGAGGTTCATCGGCCCCCTGACCATTGCCCCCACCATCACCTTGGTTGCCCTACCTCTCTTTGACTCAGCTGGGGACTCGGCTGGGCAGCACTGGGGCATAGCATTCATGTAAGTGGGAAAGCTGGGAGCACTCGGATCGCCCGCCTTTAACATGAAACCACTTGTCGCAGTCTGTCGCAAGGTCCTCCTGGGTCTGAGGTTGTTTGTTGAGCATTACCACGCAGAAGGCTTGTGCAAGACAACATCATGGCACAGTTTCCCCCCTCGACATGTAGAATCTTTGAGGCCTCAGCAATAAAGAAAATGGGTTAACCCCAAGATGAGTTAAAAAAATTCAGATTCTGTGCAAATCTGAAGTTCGTAGGTCAATAGAGAAGGTCATCTTTCCATTGTTTGGTTCCTGGGAGCAGTTCCCATCACACACACTGCCTTACCCAGTATTTAAGTCAAAAAACATTCCTGGGAGCACAAAGCTGAACACTCAGAGTTAGGTATTTCTTGAATTAAAAGAGCCGGTGCATTATTGTATTGCTTTGACACGGCAAGGAGGGATTGTCTAAAAGCATGTTCCACTGCAGATTTCATGTCTCTAGATCTTTAGGGCCACCAAAATGATGAGAGGGCTGGAGCACCTCTCTTGTGAGGACAGGCTGAGAGAATTGGAGTTGTTCAGCCTGAAGAAGAGAAGGCTCCAGGGAGAACTTATAGTGACCTTCCAATACCTGAAAGGGGTCTATAAAAAGTCTGGGGAAGAACTGTTCACAAGGACAGGGAACAACAGGACGAGAGCTAATGGTTTTAAGCTGCAAAAGGGTAGATTTAGGTTAGACATCAGGAAAAAGTTATTTAATATGAAGGTGGTGGATCACTAGAACAGGTTGCCTGGAGAGGTGGCTGAGGCTTCATTGCTGGAGGCATTCAGGGTCAGGCTTGATGGGGCTCTGGACAATCTGATCTAGTTAGAGATGTCCCTACTTGTTGTAGGGGGGATTCAGGTTTCAAATTGGGATAACATGCAACAGGAGTAGGTTGTTGCCTTCACTGTGGGCTCCCAGCAGTCATCTAGTGTTTTTAGTGCTGCCTTTAGAGACCTAGGGTCCAGGCTTGATGGCAGACCCAGGAAGGCAATGTGGTGTTGTGGGAACACACTCCAGTCCACCTCTTTCTGATTCTTTTCCCTACTTCTGCGCACCCAGATGCCAAATACCTCCTCTCTCCTCCACCCCTCCAGTTCCTCACCTCACTGGTCTTTTCCACCCGCATCCCCTAAGACTCCAAACTCTGCCTGCCCCCATCTTTTCCTTCCATCGTCATTTCTGCCACGTATCTGTCTTGTCCTGTTCCACAGCCCTGATGGTTATTTTTACAGACTGGTCATACTGAAGCAGATCTTTGTGAGAAAGAGCAATGTCCCTCAAGCCAAAGAACAGGTTCTGCTAAATCTCAAATTTCTGCCCCAGGTCATGAGCAGAGCCTGCCTCTGCTCAAGGCAAAATGACCTTTTCAATACAGCCTAAACTGAGTCTATTTCCTGAATGTCCCTCTTCAAAATCTTGAAAATCAAATCAAGTTTTGGATCTATTTTTTTCCAGAAGAGTTTGGCCTGAGGGCAGATGTTTTTCATGGAAATTGTAATCCCGGATGGGTAAAGTTAGGCAGAATGACAAGCAGCTGAAAATCGTGTTTGCTAATGGAATGTGTCAGGTGACCAGCACAATAATAAGCAGTGACACCCACCTAAGAGCCAGACAAGAGCTCTGCAGTGATTCATAAGGCTGCCGAGAGCCCTGGTTAATGCAAATACACGGAATGTGCACTGACACAGGTCTGTCACCTATAGAAACCACAAACGGAAACCGGTTCCTCCTCAGACTTTCTGCCTCCAGGCGTGATTGATAGGTAATCTTTGACTGTATGTCCTGGTGTGTCTTTGCAGAGAGGTGAGGTCAGCATTTCCTTTGCACTGCCCATGAATGTTGCACCTGTAGCTCACCACCATTTCACACATGAAAACTACCAGTTTCCCTGCACTGTCAATACACTTCAGCAGGTGCAAGCAATTTCTCATGAGAAGTTGATTTATTCATTCTTCCAAAGCAAGTCATTCACTCATGTGGCTTGTTACAAAACACTGAGGAGCCCTTCAGAAGCCTGGTTGACAAAGGAGGAAAATGTCCAAAGTCTTCTGCCAACTAAGCAGTCAAGACAGGTTGCTCAGCCCCTGCCCTCTCTCCGTGTATGGCAGCCTCCAGCTTCCTGTGGTTCACCTTTCTGCGGGTAAGACAGAAGGGAGGCAGACAAGGCTTGCCAGCTGTGCTGCTCTTCACTGAGGTGTCCTACCTGAGGGACGGGAGAGGAGCTGCACCTTGTGTTGTTTCCACCAGAATAAGCCCTGGATGCTGCCAGAGGTACCGCAGCCTCGGAGGAGCCCCGTGCCGTGCAGCCCTTACGCACTAGATGGCCGTGCTCTCTCTGGGAGGGCACTGTGCGTGCTACGTGTAGCTCCACGTAGCAGTCCCATCATGTGTTTTTCATTTCAAAACAGAGACTTGCACAGGCAAGTGCCACACAGGGACTTTTTTGCCACTTGCAGAGCAGCATGCGTAAATATGAAATCAGGAGGCAAATAAGTCACGGAATGGCTGAGGTTGGAAGGCATCTTAGAGATCGTTTACGCCAACCTCCCTGCCATGGGCAGGGACACCTCTCAGCTAGACTTTGTTACTCAAAGCCTCCTCCAGCCTGGCCTTGAACACCTCCAGGGAGGGGCAGCCGCAACCTCTCTGGGCAGAATCTCTCCACCCTTGTACTAAAGAACCTCTTCTTAAGAGCTAGTCTAAACCTACTCTCCTACATTCTCAGTACATCTGAATTACACAGAGGGCCAGGGACAGTTTCCTACAGACTCTGCCTGAACCTTGCACATCTCTTGGGTTCTTTTCTGCCACTCAAGTATGATTTGTAAGCTCTGGCTGCTGTGCGACGCAGTATCTGGGAACAGGTTTTGAAACAAAAGGGGGAAGAGGCATTTGCCAATGCAGCAGAGCTGTTGGTAGAGCGCGATGGAAAGCTTGTTCCACTCTGTGCTTGCTGGAGTGAGGTGCCACCATCTTGTGCTGAAAGCCTGGTTTGGGGGGTCCTTTGGAGTCCTGGGTCCTTGGGAAGCAGGATTTCAGTTAAAAGTGGAGACAGGTGAACATGTCAACACCCGCTTTGTGTCATGATATGTTGTTTCCCTTCTTCTAGGACTATTTCTTTCATTGTTCTGTTCTCTCAGTACTTGAAAGATGTCCCTGTACTGCTGCCATCGTACCAGAGAGGCAAGAAGTGCCATCTCTACCCTGTGTACCTCTTCCAGATCTTCCCGGTACGTTGGGGTTCCTGGAGACCCAATGGGCATGGCAGAGGGCCTGGGCTGCTTGGGCCACTCATGTCCAGCCAAGTTAATGCTTCCCAGCCCAGCCTATGAGGCAAGGAAGCAGAAGGTCCTCATGGCCATGCATGTGGGGAGGGAAGGACAGAAAGAGGAAGGGCCACCAGGACCCCCTGCCATCTGTCTACCTCCATTCCACATGCAAGGGAAAAGGTCAGGCAGGGGATACCTTGTCCCCCACAACCATGCTGGAGACATGGTCATGACTTAACTGGACCCCACTGCTGTGTGTGATGGGCAGGTGCTGCTGGGGCTCTCGCTGAGCTGGCTGCTCTGCTACGTGCTGACAGTGACTGATGTCCTTCCTGCGGACCCTGCTGCCTACGGCCACCTGGCCCGGACGGACACCCGTGGGGACGTTTTGTCCCAGGCTCCCTGGTTCCGGCTGCCTTACCCAGGTACCAGTGCTCCCCCTCTCTCCATCCCACTCTGCTGCTCCCTGCTCCAGCCTGCACCTCCCCTTGTGGCTAGCAGGAGCAAATGAAATGCCCAAAATCAGAGCTTACTGCTGCCAAACGGTACTTCATGGGGCCCCAGCCTTTCCCTCCAATGTGAAGCACAGTGCTGGGTTTCTGATACGAGACATTCAAGGCAGTTACATGGTAATGGAAATAACAGACAAGTTTATCTGTGGTGCTTCATAATAGATCTGGTTTATTTTCCCTTAGCAGCCTGTTCCAGTGCTCTGTCACCCTCACTGTGAAGAAATTCCTTCTCATATTTATATGTAACCTCCTATGTTCCAGCTCACACCCATTGCCCCTTGTCCTATCATTAGATGACATTGAGAAGAGCCTGGCTCCATCCTCCTGACA